>JAAALK010000080.1:17087947-17168596 GCA_019279435.1 Zizania palustris
AAAAGGGTCAAGATGGCAAGATACTCCGGCCACGTGCATGTGTGATCGAGATGACGTGGCGTGTAATAGATGTGAGCTGATCATGTCATGTGTGCTTGCCTGCGACTGGGAGCGACGGCTGAAGCAGAGGGACTCACTGGCCCCGCCGCCAATGCTCGTGTTCTCCGTCTCCGGGGAGCCCTTGTCCTCGTCCCTGTCAAGCGAGGTAGAGTTGTTGGTCGTCGTCGTGAACCCGCACAAGTCGTCGGCCGCGGCGCAGAAGGCGTCAAGCGTGAGCAGAGTAGTCTCGCTGCGGCCGGGCACGGCGCTCCCCTGGCTGGCGCAAGCACGACCGTCCTCGCCGACCACCCGCGCCCGCTTCCTCCGCGCCTCCCGCGCTTCCGCCGCCTCGACGTTCCTCGCGCACGGCACGAGCGCGTCCGCTGGCGCCAACACACCGGCGGCGCCGAGGCACGGTGGTGCCGCGGGCACGTGCACGGGATGCGCGAGGTGCAACGACCGCGCGGCCGCCTCGCCCACCACAGCCTCCAGCGTCTCGCGGTCCCGGACGCCGACGCCGCCGACGCCGCTTCCACCTCCCCCGATGGCATGCAGGTGCTGCGGCGCCGACGACGACGCGGGCGGGTACTTGGGCACCGGCCGGTTAAGCAGCCCGTGCGAGGAGATGTTGCCCTTCTCCCACGTGAGCTCCGCCACCTCATAGTACTGGTCCGACATGGGCACCTCGACAGGCGCGAACGCCCCCGTCGCTCCTCCCGACACGACGCGGTGCGCCCCGGCGGCGGACACCGGGTTCAGGTTGAACCCCACGCCTACCGCGTCATCCAGATCCCAGCTCGGCACGCACTGGCTCATCTCGCCGCTGGCGCTGCCGCGATCCACCCACCGCCCGGCGGCGCTAGCTCATCGACCTCACTCCGTCTTTGGTGGGTGCGCGCGTATATATGGCGCTGATACTTATGCAGCAGCGGTGGGTGGTGGAAACACCAGCGTGTGGCGGAGCCATGCAGTTGTCTGTGTAGGCGCGAGCGGGCGATCGAGCGGGCGGTGGGACGAAGGCGATGATAGGGCGGAGGAGATTGTGAGAAGGAGCCGCGCACGTAGCCGCCTCGCCTTCCACACGACCACGTAGCCTCTCGCTGTTCGCTTGACCATGAGAGCCGTGCTGCTCTTCGTGATTTTTTGCACGCCTTCCGGTGGGTGTCGGGCGCCGCTGAGCCGTCGGATCGCCATCGCCTGGTCGAGCAGAGGCGACATGTCTCCGAGCTGTTGCTGTTTTCGTCTTGTCTGACCTGCTACTCTCTTCTCCCTTGTCGCGGATCGAGCTCACCCTCGCCTGCAGCTTCAGTTTCGGGGCAGTGCACCGACTGGTAGTGGTCCTAACTCCTAATAACCTAGGAATAATATCATTTTGGTTTTTATTAAAAATGTACAAATATTAATCGTCCCGTCAATCTAAACATTTGTCATTTTAATTGTTCTCTTCTCTCAACGCGTTTCTGCAATAAAAAACGCAAAAAAATAGAGGCTGCCAATGACATATGGCCACCGAGAGTTGAAATTAGTATGTGTAATTCTGTCTAAACGACTAATATTTGTATACCAGAGAAAATATCTCATTTTGGAACATGAGCAAATTAAGGCTATAAGTTTCATAAGTGATTTTCATTTAGACTCCAAAAACGTCTTTCAATAGAATTTGGATCCAAAACTTTTTTCTCAAAATCTAAATCCTTACCAAACACACCCTAAAGCTACACGTATTTACGTCGGAATTGATCAATGACGTGGTTACGCATTCTTTGTGGTGTTTCAACATGTATAGTTTCTTTGCTCCACGTTGATATGCCATATGCGTCCCTTTCTTCTAACAATAGGATTGCAGTACTTTTTTTATAATATAACAACTTGTTGGTTTGTGGGTTGTACATGAGGAAGAACGGGTGTGTACGCTCCTCCTCTTTTCTCCATGCACAGGAAAGTGTTTGATTGTTCTCAATGCGTCCAATTTATAAACGACATTTTGGCCAATTATTGTTTCCTTTCCTTCTCATTAGCTGTTGACGAGTAACGAAGACTAGAATAGTTTTTTTTTGTCATATGGAGTTCCGTGAATTAACGCTCGGCTCTAGGGATGAAAATAAAGCGGAAATGGACATAAATGAGTGTTACCATATCCGTTTTCTTATTTTTTCACCGAAACAAAAACAAATACGAATATCCCGGAAACGGATACCATCAGAAACGAATACGGAACGGATACAAATATCTACCGGAATTATAAAAAACCCTTAATATATGAAAAAAATACGATAAACAAATAAATAGGTTCAATTTAAACACAATAAATAATAAATACATATAATAAAGTAAAAATAAGTTTTATTTAAGTTGTAATGAATATATAGTATTTATTTTAGAAAATAATTATATATTAATTTAAATTAAATTGTTCAATATTTATTAATAGAACATAGTTTAAATTTTATATAATGTGAAAAAGTAAAAGCTAATATTCTATATAATGCAGTAAAAAACTGTGAAAATGAAAACTTTCCGTTTTTGTTACGCAGAATATTCAATTTCAGTATCCATTTCTGTTGGAAATCGCTGTTCCGTTTCCGTTTCCATTGCCGCTTAAAAATTCTGTTTCCATTTCCGCTCCGGGATTTTCCATATCCGTTCCCGCATAACCTTTTCCGTTTCCATTTTTCCCAGAATGAACGGAAACTTTTCGCTCCGTTTTCATCCCTACTCAGCTCTCAGATAAATCAATTAGGAGGGCTTATTCGTAAAAATGCCAGCTCCATTCGAGGTGACATGGACACGCAAAAGCAAACGGACAAGTTGACACTAAATTTTATTATTTCAATCAAATCGGATCTACGTGATCTTCTCTAAAATAATAAGTAAACACATGGCTTTCAAACAAAATCAGACCATCCCATGGCTAGTCTTCACAAAAAGTCTCATGCCAACTGATAGATAGCGGGAGTCTTCAATTTATAGGATGTGTGGGTCACTCGTCACAATCGCATCCTTTAAAACCATCGCAACAGTTCAGTTCGAAATAGAAAAAAGTAGTCCTCGTGCTGGATTCGGTTCGATTCTTCGGTTGGAATTAAACCAAACATGAATGTATTTAATATAAGTATGCATTCGATATGATCTCTCTCGCCGTACGTGTCGTTATCACTTCTCCCAAACAATGTGTTTTTACACTGATTAGAGTACGTCCACGGCCGGAATTTCTTCAGAGGATATAAGATCCGTACTTGGCAAATTATTCATCGGATTAGCCAGACTGCTTAGGCTATATTTGATTCTTTAGGACTAAACTAAACTTTAGTCTTTATTTATTTACTTGACTAAATTTTAATCACTGATTGTTTGGTTCTAGCGACTAAAAGTTATTAAATGAGTTAAATAAAAACCAAATTACCCTTAATAAATGATTGCAAATGTCTTTTGTCCCATCCCAATAGACATTAATGAGAAATATTTCTTGTCATTAGTTTAGCCTTCAGTTTTCTAACCGATAAACCGAGGAACTCTCTATTTCACTCTGTCTATTTCTAGCGTTTCTTAAAAATCACCTCAATAAGATTTAGATGATGTTATATAACTGGTGATATTTATGAAGTAGGTTAGAAAGCAAATAAATACAAAGAGAAGTTTTTTAGGAAGCTGTTTATATAAAGATTGAGAAAGCAGCTGCTTCAAACGCACGCATAGACAGTTTGTAAATAATTGTCACGAAATCAAAATTCCAAAGATTACGGTAACCGAATTTAGTTGCGAATATCTCTTAGAGGGGTTTTGCCTATAAATAAAGAGATCCTCTCCTCATTTGTACAATGTTAAGGGTTTGTTTGATTCCACTAAAGTTTAGCCATTTAGTCACTAAGAAGTTGCTAAAAGGGACTAAAATATAGTAATAACAGAATTTGCCCCTCATTAATGCCTCTTAGGGTGGGAAAAATGATATCTGCATGCATTTATTAGAGGTAGTTTGATCTTTTGGTCAACTATATTAATGATTTTTAGTCACTAAACCAAACAAGAATTGAATAAATTTAGTCAACTAAGGGCCTGTTTGATTCCTTAGGACTAAACTTTAGTCTTCTGTTTTGTGGTACTTTTAGTTCTAAAGTGTCAAACATGTGGGCTAAAATTTAGACTAAAGCCTTTAGTCCCCTAGGCCAAAGAAATGGACTAAATTGAACTAAACAGCACAAAAGACACCCCAACCATCATATTTATGGTGCCAGAACAAAGAGAAGGGTACTAGTCTAAGGATAAAAAAATCTTGTATTTATAGAGTTTAGTCTATGGAACCAAACTGTGTTTGGACTAAAGTTTAGTCCATGAACTAAACTTTACTTTAGTCATTGAATTAAAGTAACCAAACAGGGACTAAATAGAAATAAATAAAATTTAGTTTAGTTTTAAAGGAACCAAACAGAATCTAAAGCTGAACAATAAAGAAGTTTAGGTGGTGTTTGGTTCCTTTAGTCCAAAGACTAAAGTTTAGTTCATAGACTAAACTTTAGTCCATCACATGTTTAGTTTCATGAACTAAAATTCATAAATAGAATTGAAAAAGACTATTTTACCGTTGCAATAAGAGGCATGGGTTTTCCCAACACACTTTAATGAGGGGTAGAAGTGTCCAAAGTTCACTTTAGTCCACTTTAGTCCATCTCATATGGACTAGAGGACTAAAGCATTTAGTCCAAATTTTAGTCCGCCTGTTTAGATGTTTAGGGACTAAAAGTGCATAAAAATAGTGGACTACACTTTAGTCCATAAAAACCAAACATACCTAGTTTTTTCCTTATATACCGTGTCAATTGTTTTTTTTTGTCAAAACTCTAAACTACGCATGCAGGAGAGTTTTACTCGGGACGTGGCTGTGTTGGACCACTGCACGGCGTCGCATGCATTGATGAGTTAGAGCTAGTGAACGGGAATCTCATCTCCAAACTGATCTGATTTGATCTCATCTGATCTTGTTATCGATCCGTAGATATCCTGGACCATGCCACAAGCTTGCTGCTGCTTGCCAGGTCCACAGCCGTCTGTCTTTTTCAAAGCTTTTTTCCCCGTATATATGCTCCGGGACGTGCTTGCATTATTTCCAAGTGTCACTGTGTGTCTATTTATGTTCATGACAGCTCCACCTATTTATAAAATCTAAAAGTGAAACAAACTATCTAAATTAAATTCTAGACTCGTTGAAATTCTCACTAATCAGCTATTCATGCATGTTAGCTCGCTACTAGAAATCGCTAGCAAAAACAAGCATGCTCTATGTTTGAAAAGGAAACTTTAATTCGTTGTGCATAAATAATTTAGCGTATAAGATTTGCTTCTATCGGGCTTTGTTTTCCATTTTCTAACTAATTCAGTTTTTTTTTAAGAAGTAGAAATTTTATAGCGGGCTAGAATTGTTAAAACTAAAATAATTTGGTTCATTTTTTTTGCTTTTAACTAAAATGAACTACGATGGCTTCTTTGGATTTTTCGTTGTTCAGTTTTTCATGACTAAAAACCAACCCAAAAAATCGAAAAATCAAATTACTTAGGAACCGATTTTAATTTAAAAAATGCTTGAAGTTTAATTTGGTGTATTAGTTCGGTTTTTAGTTTATTTTTGTCCATCACTTGTCTCTATATAAACAATGTAGCTAGGCCCTTGTGTTGTGTTAGACTGTCTTCAACTATATATCTATTACGACACCTAAACCTAAAAATAGGTGTTCCATATAGTTTTTGTTTAAAAAATTTAGGTCTAATAGAATAGGTAAACACAATACTCATTTTGGGTGAGAGGCCGAGTGGAATCCAAAATAGGGTCTTCTTGCTTCTCTGGACATCACAAATATAATAACATATTTTTTTAAAAAAAACAAAAAAAATATGTGAGGCTTTTGGGCGATCCCAATTTTTTTATTGTATTGATCTTATTGTTTTCCAAAGCTACCTCAAATTTGGAATTTTTTTTAAAATAATACATCAACAATCATAGTAAATCAACAATTATAGTATTTATCTTAGTTTTTCGGAATATTCACAAATATTTATATTCAAATTTAAATTTGAGTTCATACATGTCCGCCGCCCGGTCTGACTCAAGCACGTGCACGCTCCCAAATCCCCCAAATCCAAGCGGCTAGAGCTGTCGCTGAATTATCGAGAGACATCGGGGGACCAGCCGTGGCCACCGCCCACCGACGTCTACTACCGTTTCCCGTCATAACCCTTACCTAAGGGTTGGGGAGAAGGGAATTTGGAGCCGTCGCCGCTCCAACCGCAACCGTCTACTCCTTCGTGCACGACCATGGAGCGATTTAGGATGAGAGACCGCAACTTCCGCTACGTTCGCTTCTGCAATGCGCACTAGTCCCGTCACGTCCAGGATTTGCGTCTCGAAACTTCTGATACACATATCGGAACTTTCGGTTAGAACAAAATTCCCCAATTCCAAATCGGAACTTCCAGCTCGTCGGAAGTTCCAAAGCAACATTTTCTCTCTGACTTGAGACTAGAAAATAATCGAAACTTTCGATAGTACCTATCAGAACTTCCGGTACACGAAATTTTCTTGGGCATATCCTTCAATCTCCCACTTGAACAATAACCAATTCTTTGCATTCTGGAATCAAACGACAATCTCAGGTCTGAGGACTCTGCAGGTACACCATTTGAGATGACAACTGATGACACATTACAATAACAATCCCAACAGTATGTCAAGTGGGTCTGTCCAATACCATATTCACCAACATGTGTCCACATCACTGATTTGACATCTTTATGTCTATGATCTGTGAAACATGATCATCAATCAGTCGGATGTGCTAATCCATGTATCATCACTGTCCCACATGATGACAAGATTAGGGACCCTTTTGAACAACATCGTCATAAAGCAAATAGTTTCACATAACAAGTCATACTCATTAATTAAATGCAAACAACATTTATTCAAGGAACAAGATAACAATTATCCTCACACATTAGCATAAAATCTACTAGCATCTTTCACATACACATGACTCACTCACACAAGTATCTAATACCCATGGAGCTTAGGTGCGCCTCATGCTTGGGCTATGGAAGCGGCTTTGTCAATGGATCCGCCATGTTCAAATACGTGTGCACCTTGCAAATCTTCACATCATCTCTCTCAATGATCTCACAGATCAGGTAATATCACCGAAGTATATGTTTAGACTTCTGGTGTGATCTAGGCTCCTTAGCTTGCGCAATGGCACCACTATTATCACAATAGAGGTCCACTAGACTAGACGCACTAGGAACAACACCCAGCTCAGAAACAAACTTTTTGATCCAAAATGGCCTCATTCACAGCTTCTAAAGCGGCGATATACTCAGCTTTTTGTAGAACCGGACACCGTCTCTTGCTAGGAACTCTTCTAACTCACCGCGCATCCATTAAGGCAGAACACAAAACCAGATTGCGATCGAGAATCATCTTTATTGGTTAGAAAGCTAGTGTTGATAGCAAAAAATGACATTAATGGTCGAAATTATCAAAATATTAATTTCTGGTAATTTGGGCCAAAAATATGCCCAACCTGGCACAAGTCGGTCCAACCGGCCATAGTAGGCCAGTCCAATCGGCCATGTAGGCCCGGTCAGACTGGCCCAATGGGTCCGGTCAGACTGGCCCAAGTCTGAAAATTAGAGATAGAGTTGGTTTCGGGCTGTTTGATCTCTAATTTAATTGTAATCACTTTTGGTTGAATCCTACTCAAATTAGGTGTCAGGAAACTTGAGACCAACCTCTATAAATATAGAGGTGAGGCCGATTCAAAGGGTATCTCTCCATAGATCAACTCAAAACCCTAGTTTTGAATCACACTTTTATTTCAATCTACTTTCCATCTTCGTGAGTTTGCATTGGAATATCTCTGTCCGCCACGTCGTAATCACGGTAAGTCCTTGTAGGTTCGCCCGAGAATCGTCTGTTTCATCCATGTAACAAATTTCTATCGTTTTATCGGTTTTTATCGGTAATTCGGTCTCTTGGCCGATTTACCTATGGTTTCTTACTGTTTCTTGCAGAATTTTATCTCATCTTCTCCGCCAAGAAGTTTCAGAACCATCTAGTTCCCCTAAGACGGCCGCCGGAGCCCGGAGGCAGATTTCACAGAGGCTGTCGGTCTGACCGATGGCACCCCTCTGGTCTGACCGGCCCATGCTGTGCCGTCGTCAGGCGTGCCAGCACACCCCGGTCCGACCGGCGCCCCGAGGCCGATCCGACCGACCCCTTCGTTGCAAATTAAGATCGGCTACGGCTTGGCCAATTTAATTATTATTTCAACACTTCGACTAATCGAAGTATTTTGCTAAATACTTGTTTGGTTACCTCGCGACTCTGTTACCCCCTTACCACTGTTTAAGGGTCATCGGAATGCGGCATCGGTGTCTCGCGACATTTTAGGGTTTTCCCTATCGCCGATGGACCCGGGGGGCATGAGCGTCGAGATCGACGAGGATCAGGCCGAGATTGAGGCCAAGACGAAGGAGTTCCACACACTTATCTTGGGCTTTACACCAAAGCTCGCATAGGCTTCGTCAAGCGCAACATCGTTATTCCCGACCACTCCGGAAATAAGGTACCACCGCCATCATCCCCGTCTCTATCCCCCTCAGAAATCAGGCAGGAGATAGCCACCACAATAGATCAAGCTGTTAGCACCACATTTGCGAATTGTCTAAATCCTGAGATGGAAGCAATGTTTAAGAGATTCGACTTTTCTGAGGCCACTTTTCCCACTCGAATTGCTAGTTTACCCCCTATGCACCACTTTTAAAGTCGAACGGATGGGAGCAAAGGGAAAGTTGTCATGTCTCCACCCTCTAGGATCGAGACCACATATACCACTATCGGTCATATAGGCCCTTGGATCGATCAGACCGACATGTATCAAGCCCCACTGCAAAAAACAGTCGGTCTGACCGGGTATCAGGCCGGTCTGACCGGCCAATACAATTACGGTCAGACCGTCTACTAGGATGGTCTGATCGGCCAGTACACCTATGGTCAAACCAGCCCTATGACCGATCAGACCGCCCCTGTCTATTACGCGTCGCCTCCGCCCACGCCTACGCTACTTTTTCCTGCGCTGCCCACACCTCCTACTCCCGCACACCCGCGTAGGCCTAAACATGCTATTTATCATGAGCTGGCATGAGAGGAGGAGTCGCACGACCGACACCCTAACATACCACCATGTGTCGCGCCCTCGCACGAGAGACATGCACATGTAGAAGGCGTAGATGACATTGACGAGCGAATTCACACGCTTATTAGGGAATGCACTGGTTACATGCCTCGAGAATAGGCTAGAGTTTACCGTAAGCCGTACCTGGACCACTTCGATGCTATCCCATACCCTCGTGGCTTTAGGATCCCCGAGTTCACCAAATTTGACGGTGTGGGTAGCAAGACCATCCTAGAGCATATAGGTCAATTCCTAGCACAGTGCGGCGAAGCAAGTGGGTTAGACGCGCTTAAACTTAGATTATTCTCTTTGTTGCTTTCTGGCACTGCTCTCACTTGGTTTTCGGCATTGCCGCCGAATTCCGTGCAAACTTGGGCCCAGTTAGAGCAGAAATTTCACGACTATTTTTATATTAGGGAAACCAAACTTAGGCTTTCACACTTAACATCAGTTAGACATAAGGCTAGTGAGGGTGTCTCCGATTACATTAGGCGCTTCCGAGACACTAGAAACCGATGTTTTAGTTTGAACATCTCCGAGAGGGATTTGGCTGACTAAGCCTTCAATGTTTTACACTCTGAAATTAAAGAAAGACTAGATGGCCAGAACTTCCTAGAGGTTAGTCAGGTTTTGCAGCAGGCTCTAGACCAGGAAGGTCGAACCAAGAGCAAAAAATTTATGAAAACCTTTAATGAGCCTAAAGCCAAGGCACACGTCATGGAACACTCCGAGGAGGAGCCATCAGAAGAGGAGGATAACTCGGCCAACGTATACACAGCAGAATGGACCTGGCCTAATGGGTCCAAAATGGTCACTTGCTCCGAGCTATGGCCGTCTCCCACTAAGAATCGGCCCAGTGAAGTTAAGTACTCTTTTGATGTGACCAAATGTGATAAAATATTTGACTTTTTATTAAAGAGCAAGCTCCTCAGGTTGCCTAAAGGTCATGTCATTCCAACATCCGACGACTTGAAGAAATGTGCATACTGTAAATGGCATGTCTCGCTTTCCCACTCCTAACAATTGCAATGTTTTTTGTTGGCAGGTTCAATCGGACATAGATGAAGGACGATTGAAAATAGATCCTAGCCCTAAGATGAAGCTGGACCAGGATCCCTTCCCCGTGAACAACATTGACCTCACCGGGAAGAGGGTGTTGACTCGGCCCGAGCAGGCCGAGTCATCCAAAGGAAAGGCAGCCATCATTGGAAAGCCTCGCCTATGCACGTTCATACCGAAGAACCCTGAGGTAGGAGTGTGAAAAGTAAATGTCGATGCGTCATCTTCGGCTAGATCTCACAGGAAGCCAAAGAAAACTTTTGGGATGCTACTCCAGAAGCATAAGAAAAGGACCGAGAAGACGTACTCTCGGCCACGACTGCCAAGGAGGCCGAACCTTCCACAGAGGTGCGAGTTCGGCCCACAATGGACTAGACTGCCAGCACCACCCCGGTCTGACCGGCGCCTCGAGGCCGGTCTGATCGACCCCTTCGTTGCAGATTAAAATCGGCTTCGTCTTGGCCGGTTTAATTATTATTTCAACACTTCGGCTAATCGAACAATATTGCTAAATACTTGTTTGGTTAACTAGCGACTCCGGTACCCTCTTACCACTGTTTAAGGGTCATCGGAACACGGCGTCGGCGTCTTGCAAAGTTTTAGGGTTTTCCCTTAAAACGGTCGCGTGCTTTTGGATCGTCGAACCGACACTAGTGTGTGGGCGTGCTTTAGTGTCAACAGCTAGCATCCGTGTAACCACTTACAACGAGCTCCTCTTCACCACCGTACACTAGGAACATTTCCTGAGTCCTTCTCAAGTACTTGAGGATACTCTTTACTACTGCCCAGTGACTTTCACCCGGGTTCGATTGGTACCTGCTCATAACACTTAGAGTATATGACACATCAGGGCGTGTACACAACATGACATACATGATGGATCCAATTGTGGAGGCATACGGGATCACACTCATCTTCTCTAGCTCATCAAGTGTCACAACACACTGAGTCTTACTAAGAGAAATACCATGTGACATTAGTAGAAAACTCTTCTTAGAATTCTGCATTTTGAACCATTTTAAAACCTTGTCAATGTACATACTCTGGCTTAATCCAATTAACCGTTTTGATCTATCTCTATAGATATTTATGCCTAGAATGTATGTTGCCTCTCCAAGATCTTTCATCGATAAACTATTTTTTAATGAAGTCTTGACAACATTCAAGAGAGGAATATCATTTTCGATCAACAATATGTCATCCACATATAAGACCAGAAACACAAGTGAGCTCCCACTAGCCTTCTTGTAAACACAAGGCTCTTCTTCGTTCTTGTTGAAGCCAAACCCTTTAACTACCTCATCAAAGCGAAGATTCTAACTCTGAGAAGCTTGCTTCAATTCATAAATGAACTTTAGCAACTTGCAAACTTTCACAATATTTTCTAGACCGTCAAGACCTTCAGGATGTGTCATGTACACATCCTCACTTAGGTTTCCATTCAGGAAAGTCGTCTTGACATTCATTTGACATATCTCGTTATCATAAATTGTGACAATTGCTAGGATGATCCGAATGGACTTAAGCATGGCGACGGGCGAAAACGTTTCATCATAATCAACACCTTGAATCTATCTGAAACCTTTTGCCACCAATCGTGCCTTATAGATGTGAACATTTCCATCAACGTATATCTTTTTTCTTGAAGATCCATTTACACCCAATAGTTTTTAGGGTTATTTTTTTCCGTGCCATTACAATTTTTACGGTTTGCCAATATGCCATTGGTGTGTCACTGACAGATGGGGGCCGCCACAGTCACTGACAGTGGCATATAGGCAATTTATGAAAATTATAATGGCATATACACCATTGGGTGGATCGACTAAGTTCCAAACTTGATTCTCTCGCATGGACTCCAACTCAGATCCAATTGCTCCAAGCCATTTCTTAGAGTTTGGTTCCATCACTCCTTACGCATAGCTCTTGGGCTCGTCATTGTCTAACAACAACACGTCGCGATGCCTAGTGTTCAAGAACATGTACCTCTCCGGCGCATGGACTACTCTCCCAGAACTTCATGGGGCTGGCGTATGTACAACAGGCTTCACAACACTTTGCTCATCCTATTGTTGTTTAGTGGGATATGGAACACCTTCCAGCGGCTCTCGAACCTCTTCAAGATGCACTGTCCTTCCACTAACTCCTTTTGAGAGAAACTTTTTCTCAAGGAACACACCATTCCGAGCGACAAACACTTTGCCCTCCTCTCTATTATAGAAATACTATCTTTTGGTTTCCCTGGGATACCCCACAAAGAAGCACTTGTCAGACTTAGGACTGAGCTTGTCAGACGTCATACGTTTTACATACGCCTCACAACCCCAAATCTTTAGAAAAGACAAACTGGGACGCCACCCAGACCACATTTCATATGACGTCTTCTCTACTGACTTAGATGGAACTCTATTAATTGTGAAAGCTGTGATTTCTAGAGCGTGACCCCAAAAGGATAATGGAACATCAATGTGACTCATCATGGACCACACCATATCCAATAAAGTGTGGTTCTCCGCTCAGACGCCCCATTCTATTAGGGTGTGCCGGGTGGAGTCAGCTGTGGAACAACTCCACACTGCTTCAGATGATCACTAAATTCATGGCTCAAATATTCACCCCCACGATCAAATCGTAGAAATTTAATTGTATTGCCCATAAGATTTTGTACTTCATTCTGGAACTCCTTGAACTTTTCGAAGGATTCCCACTTATGCCTCATCAAGTAGACATAGCCATATCTACTAAAGTTATCGGTAAAAGTGATAAAGCATTGAAAGCCTTTCCTAGCCGTGTGACTCATAGGACCACACACATCAGTATGTACTATGGACAATAGCTCACTCGCCCTCTCACCCTGTCCAGAGAAAGGCGTCTTTGTCATTTTGCCAAGTAATCAAGACTCAGAATATTTTTAATAATATTTATTTTAAAAAAATTAAATCTGGTACCCGATTTGAAAAAATTGCAAATGTAGACCCCCGTCGGTAGACCATCGGCCGAACCAGGCTAATGTGGCTCTGGTTCGACCGATGGTCCACTGAACATGTGCCACGTCGGCCTGGTTCGACCGTTGGTGGGCCGAACCAGCCACGTCATCACCCTGGCCTCGCTACTCCCACGCCACGCGTGCCCTGGCCGTACACGCGCCATGCCAACCCCCGTGCCCGACCGCCTCCCGCCCCCTCGCCGGTCGCGCCGCGTGCGCTCCCACCTCCTCAACAGCCTCCTCGCCTCCCACGACCGCCCATTGGTCCCCGCGCGCCTCGCCCCCTCGCCTCCCATGCCCGCTGCCCCATCCACGATCCACGTGGCGTGCGGGGACCGGCGGGTGCGGGAGGCGAGGGGGCGGGATGCGCGGGGGCCGGTGGGTGCAGGAGGCGAGGGGGCGAGGCGCGCGGGGACCAGAGGGTGGGCGCAGGAGGCGAGGGGGCTGCTGAGGTGGCGGGGGCGCGTGCGGAGCGGCCGGCAGTGTGCGCGGCATGGTAGGGGGCGCGAGGCTGATGTGTCTCTCTATTTCAACTGTTGGTAGGCCGAACCAAGCTGACGTGGCTCTGGTTCGGCACTGCATCGGCCGAACGAGGGCCACATCAACCTGGTTCGGCTGACCAACGGTCGATAGTAGGCTAGTTTTGCAATTTCTTCAAACGGGTACCAAATTTGAATTTTTTTAAAAATTATTATTTTTTAAAAAAATCGCAAGACTCGCATGTGTCATTTGATTCAAAATAAAATGACTCTAAAATTCCATCACTATGGAGCTTCTGCACGTGCTTCTCATTTATATGACCCAAATGACAATGCTAGACGTAGGTAGGATTAAAATCATTAAGTCGTTGTCTCTTAGTACTCATGTTATAAACGTGTGCATCATCAAGATTCAGAATATATAATCCATTCACTAATGGACAAACACACATTCGAAAATATTGAACAACTCTTGTTCTTTATTATGAATTCAAAATCATCTTCCTCTAAACATGAAGAGGAGATAATGTTTTTCCCTAAGGTGGGAATGAAATAACAATTATTCAAATCCAAAACTAGTCCTCATGGTAGAGACAGTGAATAAACACCGACGACCAACGCTGCAACCTTTGCACCATTCCCGAAGTGGACATCCAGCTCGCCACTTGCACACTTTCTAACTCTACTCAGCCCCTTCAATGATTTGCTAGTATGAATCATCGATCAAGTATCAAATACCCATGAATCATTTGGACGAGTAGCAATATTAATTTCAATAACATTAATACCTAAAGTGGAAATCGTACTTCCCTTCTTATTCTTTTGCTCTTCCAGATATACCTTGCAATTGCGCTTCCAATGCTCAGGCTTGTGGCAGTGGTGGCACACATCAAAGCTAGCAGGACCCGACTTAGACTTTTCAGTCAGTTTAGACTTCACATTAGAGATTGAATCTGTAGTCTTAGTCTTGCCCTTCCTCTTTCTCTTTTTGCCCTCCTTCTGAACCATCATAACTTGATTTGGAGATTTCCTGATACTCTATTCAGCATTCTTTAGCATCCCATGCAACTCACCTAGTGTCTTTTCTAATCCAACCATGTTATAATTCATGATTAACAGTTCAAATCTCGGTCGAAGTGACTGAAGAATGACATCAATAGCTAGGTACGGATCTAGTGGGGTGCCTAGTCTCTCTAGAGTCTCAGTGTAACCAATCATCCTGGTCACATGAGGACTCATAGGGTTCCCTTCAGCCAGCCTACTTCTAGACAAGGATTTAGACACATTGTATCTCTCAGCCCTTGCCTGGTTCTGAAACATTCTCTTAAGACCTACGATCATATCGTAAGCATCACGTTCCTCATATTGTTTCTGAAACTCAGAGGACATACATGCAAGCATCAAACAGTTGACATCCACGAAATCACTAGCATGCTTCTCATAAGCACGCTTGTCTGCTGCAAAAGCATCCTCTCCTGGTTCATCGAGGTGAGGTTCCTCCAGAATATAATCTTTTTTCTCTTGTTTAAGAACAATTCTTAAATTTCGATACCAATCCATAAAGTTTGTTCCAAATAATTTCTCACGTTCAAGTATAGATCGCAAATTAAAAACTGGAGTGCTCTTAACAGAAGTAGTAAGTGTCATGATCTACAAAAGATTAAATGCAAGGTTCAACACTATGCAATGTTTATCTTCTATCTAATAAAAGATGTTCCACTATTTCAAACCAAGTCACTTTCCCTCTAATGACTAATAGTGGTGCAACATCCATATTCATTCTAACTCCTAGTGAGCTTTGGCATCACTGCTAGAAGCTAGGTGACATAGGTAAGCAACACTCTGCTAATCACATCGTATGTGACTCTTGTCGTTGGATAAGCATCCTATGCTCTATGCCAACTCTATGCTCCAAGGCGAAAACTGTTTTGATAGCCCCGTTAAGAAAACCAATACTATGTGTGCAGAAGTCCAACTTCCGCCCCAACCGGTCGAGATAAAAGATAGCACCATGCTTTGGCAGACCCACTATCGATGAGCATGAACCTTGATGGGTGCAGCTATTGGTAAGAGCATCACTACTTAAATTTCTGAGTGAAAACTATTCTAGCACGGTAACATCCCTAGCGCACACGAAATATGCAAAAATAGTATAACAAGAACATAAGAAAGCATCACAAGCAATCATATTAACTGTGACATAGCATGGCCCTCTTCACATGGCGATCTCCATCTCCATGGCTCCTGTCATTGAGTGCGTGCTCCCAACCTCCATGAAGAGTACTAGTCCATCTCGCATATTCTATACTAATTACATGGGCCAAAGCATCATGGAAACAACATGCAAGCCGTAATAAATTTTACATCAGCCTTGGGCTGTAAATAACCATTACACGCAGGCCATATTTAATTTAAATTCATTGAATGCATCTCATACATCACATTTATCTAAGGCCATGCCAGTCACACCATTCTTTGCAAAACAAAGTTAGATGAGCAATCTACAAGTGACTGGATTCTGGATCTGAAAAACCCGGCTCAACAGGCTCATATTTTAAAATTTCATGTGGGTCGGAACTTCCGATCCACCGGAACTTCCGATCAATATTGAAATCCCGGACAACAATAATTGCTCTCTGTATCAAATCAATATTCGATATCGGAATATTCGATCAGTATCGGAACTTCCGATACACCATCAGAACTTCGGATCAATATCGGAACTTCCGATCTACGCGGACAGAAACATATCTAATATATTTTTCCATCATGTATCTCCATACATGAGGGATCCAGATCGAACACTATGCACGTAGGCTCTAATACCACTGTTAGGGAATAGGGGAGCTATGCTAGTCGGCAAATTCAAAATTTTCGCCCTAAGCCCAAGACCCATGCGCGTGCGAGATCATAGATCGTTATCTTCAAGAACGAGACGCGCTAGGTGCGGCGGAAGAAGATGTCGAAGTAGCGTGTCAAGCCTATCCTTTCTTCGTCCTTGTCGTCCCTCGCCGATCCGATCTTTGAAGATGACATATTCGTTCACACGAAGATGTCCACGAGCATCGCTGTTGGAGCAACGCCTCCATGGTATCCACACAAACAGGGATGGAGTTCCTCCCACGGTAGCATGCTAGAACCGCATGTGAGACAGAGATCCTTGACCTCAACGCTTGAGATCAAGAAAGAGAGGAGAGGAGTCTATGGTGGCTAGGTCTAATCTAGGCCTATTACTCATCCCAAGACGTCCTCCTCTCCTTTATATAGGGATGAGAACCTTTGGTCATACTCATCTTGAAACCCACAATTCGGTAACAGATCCAATCTATTTTTGCCCACCTCGGAACTTCCGATACTCATATTAGAACTTCCAATCATAACAAAATTCCCCGATTCCAAATCGTAACTTCCAGCTCGTCGGAACTTCCGATACCACATCGGAACTTCCGAAGCAACATTTGCTCTCTGACCCAAGACCAGAAAATAATCGGAACTTCTGATACTACCTATCGGAACTTCCGATACACGAAATTTTCTTGGGCATATCCTTCACGTACGCCTCTAGGATGTGATGGTCTCGCCTCGATGAGGATTTGCGCCCCGTGCGGATTCCCCTCGCCCACCGAAACCCTAGGGTAAGGCACTGGCACAATGTGTTTTGAGGTTGCGGTGGTGGTAGAGGTGAGTATCCTGAACACTACGGCTATCCAAGGTAACAATATTTCTTAGGGTGTCGAACGGGGGAAACTTGTATCCGAAATTTTTGGGTTATTCAACTAGGGATTTCTCAGTCGTTGGTGGCTTACGCACGATTTTTTCGGTGAATTTGGGATTTTCTCTAGTAATCTGGTTTTGGTGGCATGTGCATGATTAGATTTGGGTGGAATATGCATGAATTATGTTGATAAGGTGAGTTTAGAGATTGCCTTGGTTAATTGGGTCGTGTGGTTGGATTTTCTAGGTGGTTGATGGCTGCCTATGTGGCGAAGCTCTTATTAGGCTGGTTGTTGGCTTGGATTGGATTGAAGCAATGTACCGGTAAGAGATGATCTGTCCCAAATTCGTGTATCGACAGTTGGATTTCAGCAACGCCTTGAGACGGTACGGGCTTAGGCAAATTTTGTTGCAGTTAATTTGAATTTTAGATATTTGCTAACGTGTGTTTTCATATGTATCAGTGTAACCATAGAATTGGATTGTTTCATCTATACGTGTTTGAGTAGTGAGTACATTAAATAATTTATGTTACATCTTTGATTTGATGTTGGGTAGGATTTGGAACATGATCCGTTCAATGATTCTGCTACTCTTTTGGATGTGCATCCATGATAAGTATATATACCTATTTGTATCTTAGGATATGCTTTATGATGCATTAAATCTATTGCACTTGGTTTAATATTGCGACTAAACGCATCTAGGTTATTTAATCTCCAAACAAATAATTATCACTTAGCTTTTATTTCGAGGAATGCAATTGTGAAATTGATGGGTGTCATCACCATTCACCATAGAGGAAATCTTCTTGGCTTGGAATTTTGGTTAGACATCATTGAACATAGTAAATTATGAGATGCAGACAACATTTGATCACGAGCATAAAACATGCTACTAGCATTTGTTGCATATTGCCCACTGCAAAATGTGTAAAAACCATGCATGATAATATCTTCACTTTCCATTCCTCTCAATTCAAGTGACAATTTTTCGATTAACTTCCAAAATATTTTCTTCATTTTTCGGTCCTCATACAAGTTCAGGTCTCATCTGGTTTGGGTTTGTGGTTAGTCTAGCAGCATTTCTTCAAGTGTTAACCTTTGCTTCTGTTGTTGTTGTTTCTGGTCTAGGATTTTGTGTGTGTTTTGGATTAATGCTTGCTTACGTGGTGTTGATAGCAAAAAATGGCATTAATGGCTAGATTATCAAAATATCAATTTTTGGTGATTTGGGCCGAAAATACACATGTCCAGGGTCTGTCCGAAGCCCTACGGGGCCGAAGCCCGTCGAGCTATGGGCTCCGAAAGCCTCCAGCCAGCCCATGTGCTTCGGCCAGGAAACCTTCGGAGGCCCATGTTGCCGAAGCTTCGGGAACCTTCGGAGGCCCACGCTACCGAAGCTTCGGAAGCCCACGCTGTCGAAGCTTTAGCTCAAGAGCAAGCTTCGACGGGCCTGGACGAAGCCCACTGTAACACCCCAAATTTTCAAAGAAATAAAAATATTATTTAATCCAATTTCCTGAAATTTATTATTTTGGAAATACCTTTAAATGACCCCCTTCACCATTTTGAACTACAACCTAGATGAAATGGCCAAACGAGGAGCTAAAAATTTGTGTATATGATCCCAAGACCAGGATATATTTTTGAGAATTTTTACAAATTTTTATCAACCTTGGAAGTAGCCCTATTATTTTAAACCAATTTCCGCAATTATTTTTAATCAGAAAACATTTTAAACAGTAATGGGCCTCCCCCCTCCATTTCTCTCTCTCGGCCGGCCTAGCCCGTTACCCTCGCCCGCCTCAGACTGACAGCCCGACCCCACCCGTCAGTGAGCACCTCACCCTCGCACGCGCGCCCGACACCCCAGCCCTACCTGTCGGCGCCAATCGACCCCCTCTCGCGCCCGACCCCGACCCCACCCGACAGCCGCCACACTCACTCGCTCGCGCCCGCTGGCATGTGGCCCCCACCTGTCGGATCCGTCTTCCCCGCGAGATCCGCCCCCAAATTCCCCCCCCCCGTCGCCGGCCGACGCCATAACGCGCCTCGGATCTGCTGCCCCCGACCCCCTCTCCTCGAATTGAGCCCCCCATTACTGCGCTCGATCCCCGACGACCGTTTCCCCTATTCAATTCCGATCGATTTGCGTCCAGGTTCGTTGAACCCTTGCAACCGAGCTCGCCGGCATTTAAAAACGCGTTTACTCATGGCCACCGTCAATTACGCCCCCTCTACCCCCGCCGGTGACCCTATTTAAACCCCCCTGGTGCCCCGCATCCACCCCTCGCTCTCAATTGCACCAGAACAGAACCAAACGCCTGTGACGCTCAGTTAAACACCTCACCGCCGCCTTCACTCCAGCCACCGCTCGCCGTCGCCAGAGTCCTCCTCCGTCCTCGCCGACCGCACCGCTGCGACCACAAGGACCTCGTCGACCTCGGCCACCGCTCCGTCGTCAACGAACACCGCCGAAACACCATCGCCGATGAGGACCCGAACCTCTTCGCCGCCTCCACTCATCGCCGGCCACGCTCCGTCGACCGTTCGCCTCACCGATGGTACCCTCGTGATCCCCGTAGTGTCCTTTTTCCGTTTTAGGCCTTAGGTACGACCGCCGTCGCTCGCCGTGGCCCCTGGCCCGCTCGCCGTCGCCGGGGAAGACGACCGGCACGGGTCGAGTACTCGTGCCATGTCGTATCTAACCACGACCGTGCGATCGGGATCGAACGATGCCGGTATTACCACGTGCGCGATCTAATCCGCACCGTCGGATCTGATCGAAGCTGTACGTTTTAATCCCATGCGTCCGTTAGTTTTTAAAACCCACATCGCATCTGGTCCGTTCATCGCGTACCGGTTCGATGTTTTAATCTCAGTCGTCCACGTCACTTTAACTCCCCCGCCTCGCCCTCATGCGTTGGATCTAGATCCAACGGTCCAGATTGGGCCGGACCACACGCAAAGTGCGCGGGTTCACCGTGGGCCTGGCTCACCGTGGACCCGAGGCTATTTTGAGTTTAAATTAAATTCTAGAAATTGTTTTAAACTTGTAAAATTCATATCCGGCGTATTTGAACTCCAAAAATTATCATTTCAATTCCAGAAATTTTTAAATTTTATTCTCTACACGTTAGTACAGTAAAAACAGTATGTTTACTTTGAATATTTCATTCTTATTTAGTAAAGTATTCAAATGCCCTTATGTTAAAATACAAACTTTATTATTTAAATTTTAGTAAAATTTATATTTATTAATTCCCTGTTAATATAGTTAAACCAATAAGTTTTCTCTGAACCTTTCTGAGAAACCAAGGGTGGTTTCGGTGTTTTGTGATGAGTGATTGACTGGATTTTACCCTCTGTTCGAAGGGTACCTCCGAAGGGGCTTCGGAGGTGGTACCTCCGAAGGGTGTTCGGAGGTAGTGTCACCGAAGTGTGTTCGGTGTGTGTTTGCTTGCTGCAGCTGTGCAGCGGAGTGTGCTTGTCGGAGGGGTCCGACAGTACGCGATGACTGGGTTTGTACCGATGGCTTCGGTACTTTGGGCGGTACACCGGAGTGTGTGCCGGAGGTTGCTAACCCGGAGAGGTCTCCGGAGTATTGGATACACTTGTCTGTTTGTCGGTGGTGCGCAGGGACTTCGGAGGCGACGGACAGGGTTCGAGCCAGGTGAACTTGGGTCAAGCAGGTGGTTTGATGCCAAGGGAGCGGGGAGCTCCGTCACGGTGGCTGCGAAGGTGGTCCGGGTCGGTCCTTGGGTCGAGGCGTGCCAGGTGAAGGCAGAGAGTGCGGAGCGTGGCTCCGGCTGAAGGTACTCCGAGACAAGTCCTCGGAGGTGAGGCACTTCGAAGGTACTCCGAATGGAGTGACTTCGGAGTTGGTGGAACAAGTCCTCTGCGGAGGCAAGGTGTTCGAAGTGTGCTCCGGAGGGAGACACTCGAAGGTGGCCCGACGAAGGTCTCAGAAGTCGAGGCGCATCGAAGGCATGGTCCGGGTGAGGCTCGTCGAGGAGTGTGCTCGGAGTGAGACACTGCGACGAAGTGCTCATGGAATGCTTCATGCGGAGGCCTTGGACGAAGGAGGGACTTCGAAGGGTGGTACTCCGAAGGTGGGGCTTCGGAGTGTGAAGGACTTCGGAGCGAGGCTAGCTCCGGAGTGAGGATGACTTGAGGTGCTTCGGCCATGCATGGCTTCGGTACACGGACGGACGGTGTTCGAGCTCGGAGTAGCTGCGAAGCCATGGTGATCCACTCCGGAGGTGGTGGTGCGAAGGCCCAAGGGCTTTGACGGCTTCGGCTCAAAACCGTCACTGTATCGAAGGTCATCTTCGGCGGAGCGAAGGCCAACAGGCTGCAGGCTTCTCGCCGAAGCTTCCGCACCCCTCCGGTGCGAAGGGAGGTTCTAGAAGTCAACTCTGTAAAGGCTGACACTGTCTGTTCTGAAAAAGGCTGACACTGTCCCCTCTGCAGCTGACAGAGAAGCCTCCAAAATAAAGGTGGACTACCTTTTGTACCCCTTAGTTCTGTAGAGACAAAATGGATGTAAACCCTAGGGGTAAAGTAGTCACTTCCTTAGGATGAATCCGTGGGCTATAAATATGGGGGCTCGGTAGGTAACTTTTAACACTTTGAGCATTTACTGTTGAGCTCCTGTAGCCACACTTCGATTGAATACATCCTGAGAGTTCATTTTTTCTGTGTTCCTTGTTCAAGCGGCGAAGCCCTGTTTCTGTGTGTTTTTGCTTGAGCTCGCGTTGCATACCTCGCTAGCTTTTAGTTCACCGAAGCCTGTCTTGGCGAAGGGTGTTTTTCTGGCGAAGTGTGCTTTTCAGTGTGCTGTCGCTCTGTGTAACACGAGGCAAGACCTCGCTGCTTACTAGCGAAGCCCTGGTAGTATCCCGTAGTGCTTCTTGTGTCGAAGCCCTTAGCTTAGTCTATTTGCGTGTGCGTGTAGACCTTCGGGTACGAAGCCCAGCACCCGTTGCTGTCGCCAAGTACTTGGTCGAAGTCCTCAGAGGGCTGTCCACTCCTGCGAAGGGTGAAGTGCGAAGTCTGCTCAAAGCACCCTGTGTGCGGAGCCTGCACTGACTTAGCAGAGTAGATTTTCGAGGGTTGTAAGTGGAGCGAAGTCTTCTTGGCTTCGAACTTTTGCCACTCCGAAGCCTGTGTTCGAAGGTGTCGAAGTACCTCCGAACCAGACCTTCGAAGGTTGTGTTCGAAGCCTGTTCCGCAGAAGACTGAACAGATCCGAAGGCTAAGTTTTTAGCCCGAAATTTTAAAAGCTCCCATTCACCCCCCCTCTGGTCGCCGTTTCCGGTCCATCAATTGGTATCAGAGCGGGTTAAGATCACCAGTTGACCTTAACCGGTTTTGTGATCTGTTGGCGACATGGATAGAGGCAGTAAAATTCCTCTGTTCGATGGGACAGATTTTGCATACTGGAAGGTGCGCATGGAGGCTTACTTGTTAAGCCAAGGAAATGCAATTTGGGAGATTGTGGACTCACAATACTCCATCCCTGATACCCGCACCACTCAAACCGAAAAAGATCAGTATATTGCCAACTCGAAGGCAAGGAACATACTGTTCATTGGTTTGAGTCGGAGTGAGTTTGATAGGGTGCAGCACCTTAGGACTGCTAGGGAAATCTGGACAACGCTCACTATTTATCATGAGGGCTCTACTCAGATTAAGGCCAGGCGCCAAAGCACCTACAACCAACAGTATCAGTTGTTTGTGCAGGCACCTGGTGAATCTATAGATGCCATGTTTTCGCGCTTTGATGCTATAGTGAGTAACTTGCGATCCAACGGGACGCTTGCTTACAGTGATCACGACAGGGCTATCAAGCTTCTCTATGCTCTTGACCGTAGCATATGGGAGGTGAAGATATCCAGCATTGAGGAGTCCACAGGCTATGACTCTCTAACCTGTGATGAACTCTTTAGCAAGCTGAAGTCCACAGAGATTGCCAAGGCATCTCTTGCAGTGCACAGAAGCTCTTTGCCACAGCCATTGGCATTGGTTTCTAGCACTAGCCGTGGCACCACTGCAGAACCAAGCACATCAGGCACTTGTGTTCTTGCAGATGGTTTTGCTTTGTCCTCCCTGGTCTCCGTCACAAAGGAGCAGGTGGATACTCTAGCAGATGACGAGCTTGCTCTCATTGCCCGGAGGTTCACCCGCTTTCACCATGAGAGACGGGATCAGAGGAGAAGTGGTTTTAGTGGCTGTTATGAATGTGGCGACACCTCTCACATTAAGGCCAATTGCCCCAAGGTCAAAAAGAGAGATGAGAGTGACCGCCCCAAGTTCCACAAAAAGGAGAGGAAGCCCTCTGTGAAGGGCAAGCGCGGCAAGATGGCTAAAAAGGTAGCCAAGGCCGCTTCCAGAGCATTTGTTGCTGCTCTCAGCGACATCGACACATCCTCAACTGAGGAGTCGAGCTCTGAGGAGGAGGAGTCCCCAAGGAAGGAGGACAAGAAGGACAAGAAGGGACGTGACTTCACCGGCCTCTGCTTCATGGCCGACAGCGATCACAGCGGCGATGAGCTAGACTCATCTGAGGTAAACCTATCTCCTGACCAGCTTCTAATTAAATTAGATGAGCTAAATGAAGTTGTGCTAGGTCAGGATAGATTACTTGTGCAAGCCGCTAGAGAAAGAAAAGACCTTAGACTTAGGCTAGAAAATGTTTCTACTGAATATGCCATGCTTAAGTCTAAGTATGATGATGCTGAATGTGAGTCTTGTTCTGTTGTCATGGGTGAGCTTGCTCAGTTGCGTTCTGTTCATGCTCAAACTCTTTCTGAGCTTGAGACTGCACAGAAGCAGCTTTTGGAGGTGGATTCTAGACCTCATGAAATTATTGATTGCATGAACTGCTCTTTATTGCGCGATAGCATTAATTTACGTGATAAGCATGTTCATGATTTGGAGGCTAGATTGGAGAGGGCCGGTAGTTCTAAGGATGTGCAACCTGTTTGTGACACTTGCATTACCCTTAAGGACCAGCTAGGCACTGTTAGAGAGCGGGCTGAAAACCTCATGTCCGAAAATGAATACCTTCTTTCTGTGGTGAATAAATGCACTGAAGGGAAGGGTAGGATGGACTTGCTCTTGGCCAAGACCAAGATGTGTGCTGATAGAGCCGGGGTAGCTCTAGGTTTGGGTTTTGAGAGGATAGCTTCAGACAGTAAGACCAAAACTGTTTTCACCTCTCCCACCACCCTAGAGAAAGAGAGAGCTCTGTTGGACACCCCTCCAGCCAAAAAGCCTACCCATCCACCAAAGAAAACCACTCCTCCTGCCAAGAAAAATCCTCCCAAGAAAACCACTGTGAAGAAACCCAAGGAGCCTGTGAGAGTTGCTCCTGTGACCCATGAGAGTGCCCCCAGGAGAGTGTTTCACTGTTCTTATTGTCAGCGGGCGGGTCATTTGATTGGTTTCTGTTTCCGTCGCATCAAGGATGAGCGACGTGCACAGGCGATGAGCTATCAGGACATGCGTTACCCATCTTTAGGTATGCATGAGTCTGAGTTTTACTCTCGTCCTGTTTTTGAGGCTCCTCGTGCTTCTCGGAGAGGTTTTGCTCCTCGAGGTGTTCACCATGTTCCATATGGTGGTAGACCTCGGGTTAGCAGATTTGTACCTCGTCAGAGTAGGAGACCTCGACATGTTGTTCTTTCACAGCATGTAGGTAGACCTCGCACTTTGCATCATTCTGATTATTATGTGCGTAGACCGTCTGCTTTTACTGTGCCTACTACTCGTGTCACTCAGTGCTGGATGCCTCGTCATTATTTTACTCACCCCAGCACTGAGCGATCGAGGCGTTCTTATCATGTGTAGGCGACAGGTCGAGGCTTGGAGGGCACGTGGATCATGGACTCCGGTTGTTCGCGCCACATGACCGGAGATGCAAATTGGTTCTCCAGCCTCACTACAACCAAGCAAAGGGAACATATCACCTTCGGAAACAATCGAAGGAGTAGAGTGAAAGGTAAAGGTGTGGTAAGAATTAACGCAAACTTCACTCTCAAGGATGTTGCTTTGGTTGAGAACCTGGGATACAATTTGCTGTCTGTATCTCAGTTACTTGATGAGGGCTTCGAAGTGCGATTTCATCGCGATACTTCGCAAGTACTCAATTCTGATGGCGTTGTTGTGTGTAAGATCTTTAGAGTTGGGAGAGTTTTTGGAGCTGATTTTTCAGAGTCGTCTGGTTCTTCTCATTGCCTTGTTGCACATTCGACTTCTGAGCTTTGGAAGTGGCATAGGAGACTAGGGCATATGAGCTTTGAGTTGCTCGCTCGTCTGAGCGCCCTAGGTTTGATCCGAGGATTGCCCAAGCTCAAGTTTGAGAAGAATTTAGTTTGCGCTCCTTGTCGACATGGAAAAATGATTGCCGCTTCGCATTCGCCAGTCACCACAGTGATGACTGAACAGCCCGGAGAACTTCTCCATATGGACACTGTAGGTCCTTCTCGGGTTAGTTCTTTAGGCGGGAAGTGGTATGTACTTGTTATTGTCGACGATTTCTCTCGCTACTCTTGGGTCTTCTTTCTTGCCAGCAAGGATGAAGTGTTTTCACACTTTCGGAGCTTGGCTTTGAGACTTTTTACTGAACTCCCTGGTGCATTAAAATTCATTCGAAGCGATAATGGCACCGAGTTCAAAAATAGTCTCTTTGTTGACTTTTGCATGGAGCATGGCATAGAACATCAATTCTCTGCTCCGCGGGTTCCTCAACAAAACGGTGTTGTTGAGAGGAAAAACCGCACTTTGGTTGAGATGGCTAGGACGATGCTTGATGAGCATAGGACTCCTAGAAAATTCTGGGCTGAGGCCATGAACACTGCATGTTACATCTCAAACCGAATTTTCTTGCGCTCAATTTTGAACTTAACATCTTATGAGTTGCGTTTTGGGAGACAGCCCAAGGTTACTCATCTTCGAGTTTTTGGCTGTCGCTGCTTTATCCTAAAACGTGGTAACTTGGATAAATTTGAGTCGCGATCTTCTGACGGGATCTTTTTGGGTTATACAACTCATGGTCATTCCTATCGTGTTTATAACTTGGAAACTAACACTGTCATCGAGTCATGTGATGTGACTTTTGATGAATCAACCCCCTCTGTTAGTTCTGCTTTTGAACAGGCAAATGAGCACGACATGGAACAGACCTTATTCGAAGACGAAGATCCCGGAGAATTCGAGGATGATCCCCTACTACCCTCGACATCGACCCCCGAAGCTGACCCCGCTTCTACTACTTCGGCACGAGGTCCCGAAGCGACTACCTCAACATCGGTCATCTTGGACCACTCCAACGCACAAGTTGAGGGGGAGACTGCATCCCGCCGCGAGGCTCCACATCATGTCCAAAGGATGCACCCTCCCGAGCAGATCATTGGTGAGCTTGATCAAAGGGTAACACGTTCACACGCTCATTTTACTAATGCTGCTTTTGTTGCCTCTTTCGAGCCTTTAGATGTTAGTCATGCACTTTCTGATTCTAGTTGGATCAATGCCATGCATGAAGAGCTTGAGAATTTTGAAAGAAACCAAGTCTGGACTTTAGTTGATCCTCCACCAAATGTTCATTTCATAGGAACAAAATGGATTTTCAAAAATAAACAAGGGGAGGATGGAACAATTGTTAGAAATAAGGCTAGACTTGTAGCTCAGGGTTTTTCTCAACTAGAAGGGATTGATTTTACTGAAACTTTTGCACCTGTTGCTCGCCTTGAGGCCATTAGGATTTTGCTTGCCTTTGCGACATCCCGGGGATTCAAACTCTATCAAATGGATGTCAAAAGTGCTTTTCTTAATGGCTTCATAGGTGAAGATGTTTATGTAAAACAACCCCCTGGTTTTGAAAACCCCAAGTACCCACATAAAGTCCTTAAACTTCATAAGGCGCTTTATGGACTCAAGCAGGCCCCTCGGGCTTGGTATGATAGACTTAAGTCTTTTCTGCTTGAGCGAGGGTATTTGATGGGCTCTGTTGATAAAACTTTGTTTACTCTCAAGCATGGCAAAGATTTCCTCCTAGTTCAGATCTATGTGGATGATATCATCTTTGGTGGCTCTTCTCATGCTTTGGTTGCCGAGTTTGCAGATACCATGAGCAGGGAATTTGAAATGTCGATGATGGGTGAACTCACCTTTTTCCTTGGTTTGCAAATCAAGCAAAGCAAACAAGGTACTTTTGTCCACCAGACAAAGTACACCAAGGACCTGCTCAAGAAATTCGACATGTCCGATGCGAAGCCCCTCGCCACTCCAATGGCTACATCTGTAGCATTGGACCCTGACGAAGATGGAGAAGCTGTAGATCAGAAGGAGTACCGGAGCATGATCGGTTCCCTACTCTACTTGACTGCCACGAGGCCGGACATACACTTCGCAGT
The DNA here is from genome assembly GCA_019279435.1 of Zizania palustris. NCBI lineage: Eukaryota > Viridiplantae > Streptophyta > Magnoliopsida > Poales > Poaceae > Zizania > Zizania palustris. The sequence continues at coordinate 17,115,863 of JAAALK010000080.1, forward strand.
GTGTCTGTGCGCTCGTTTTCAGGCTTCGCCACGAGCTTCGCACCGCCAAGCGGTTAAGCGCATTCTAAGGTATCTCAAACACACCCTTGAGTTCGGCATATGGTATTCATCGTCTTCATCTTTATGTCTTAGAGGCTATTCTGATGCGGATTTTGCTGGGTGTAGAATTGATAGGAAGAGTACCTCTGGTACTTGTCATTTTCTGGGTACGTCTCTGGTTTGCTGGTCTTCCCGCAAACAGTCTAGTGTTGCACAATCGACGGCTGAGGCCGAATATGTTGCTGCAGCTAGCTGTTGCTCTCAGATTTTGTGGATGGTTTCCACTTTGCGGGATTTCGGGTTAGATTATAAGAGTGTTCCACTTTTCTGTGATAACACTAGTGCTATTTGTATTGCAAACAACCCGGTTCAGCACTCCAGAACCAAACACATTGATGTACGGTATCATTTTCTCAGAGATCACAATGAGAAGGGTGATATTGAACTTCAATATGTTGATACCCAACACCAGCTTGCCGACATTTTTACAAAACCCCTCGATGCTTCTAGATTTGCTTACTTGCGTGGGGAACTTGGCATTTGTCACCCTTACGGCATTTTGTGAGGGGGAGCTGATTTTAATTGTCTTGCATATGCTCATTATGTGTGGAATTGCACTTACATCTTTTGCTATTATATGCCTGCTTTAATTCAAAGAAATCATGTCAGCTCAGCTCTATGAAATATGTCTGGAACATTGATTGTGCATGATGTTTTATTTTCTAAAAATCAAAATTTGCTCATCACACAATCTTGTATCTAGCTTGTTTAGGCAGGACTGCTTTTAGCTATCTTTTATCTACTTGACAGCAAGACACTGTTCCTTGGATGCTAAAATATGCAACTTGAAAAGTGTGTTCTTTATTCATGGATCCTCATCAAAATATTTAATTCATCAAAATCAAAATCAAAAATTTCCATGATTTACCTGGTTTAAATGAAAAGATCCAGGAAGGGTTTGTTTGTCGCACTACTCTATTCTAGACTGCTTACCATTGCACTTTGGTCTGAACTGGAATAGTGTAGTGTATGCCAAAATCACCGCCTTAAGCTTCAGATGGCTTTCATGCCTAGGCTTGGCCTGATTGGAAAGTATAAGGTGGACAAACAAATAACCCCTGGCATTAAGAAAAAGAACAACAAAATTAATTGATCATCAAGTTTGCTTTCACAGCTCCTTTTGAACAAGACTTGTCTGTCTAGGGTAGAATTTGTTAGCTTTGCGCAGTCCTTGCCTTTCATGTCTAGCTACTGTGATTAAGTGGTGATGCTTTCACTTCAAAATGACAAAATCACATGCCATCATCTTGATTCACAGATTGTTAAATTGAGCTGAGCCCATGATCATTTGTGTTAATTTTGGCATATTTTTGCATTATATGTCCTTGCAATTCTATTCATTTCGAAGCTTTGCAGCTTTTGAATGCTCCTTGATGCTTGCATTGCCAAAGGGGGAGAGATTTTGCTATGTTCTCTGCTGCAAGAAGGCATTATTTCTAAAGGGGGAGAGATTTTTGACATAAAGGGGGAGAAAAATTTGCTCAACTCAGGGGGAGTTTTTATCCAAAGGGAGTTTTGCCGAAGGGGCTTTTACTCTTTTACAAAGGGGGAGAAAATTTCTTTTATCAAGTGACATGCTTTGGCTCTTTTTGAGTTTTTATGGTCACTTGTGTGCTGAAAATTTTTATATTTTCTTGAACTTGGATTTGGTTGTCAATGCACTCATCAAGGGGGAGATTGAGAAACCAAGGGTGGTTTCGGTGTTTTGTGATGAGTGATTGACTGGATTTTACCCTCTGTTCGAAGGGTACCTCCGAAGGGGCTTCGGAGGTGGTACCTCCGAAGGGTGTTCGGAGGTAGTGTCACCGAAGTGTGTTCGGTGTGTGTTTGCTTGCTGCAGCTGTGCAGCGGAGTGTGCTTGTCGGAGGGGTCCGACAGTACGCGATGACTGGGTTTGTACCGATGGCTTCGGTACTTTGGGCGGTACACCGGAGTGTGTGCCGGAGGTTGCTAACCCGGAGAGGTCTCCGGAGTATTGGATACACTTGTCTGTTTGTCGGTGGTGCGCAGGGACTTCGGAGGCGACGGACAGGGTTCGAGCCAGGTGAACTTGGGTCAAGCAGGTGGTTTGATGCCAAGGGAGCGGGGAGCTCCGTCACGGTGGCTGCGAAGGTGGTCCGGGTCGGTCCTTGGGTCGAGGCGTGCCAGGTGAAGGCAGAGAGTGCGGAGCGTGGCTCCGGCTGAAGGTACTCCGAGACAAGTCCTCGGAGGTGAGGCACTTCGAAGGTACTCCGAATGGAGTGACTTCGGAGTTGGTGGAACAAGTCCTCTGCGGAGGCAAGGTGTTCGAAGTGTGCTCCGGAGGGAGACACTCGAAGGTGGCCCGACGAAGGTCTCAGAAGTCGAGGCGCATCGAAGGCATGGTCCGGGTGAGGCTCGTCGAGGAGTGTGCTCGGAGTGAGACACTGCGACGAAGTGCTCATGGAATGCTTCATGCGGAGGCCTTGGACGAAGGAGGGACTTCGAAGGGTGGTACTCCGAAGGTGGGGCTTCGGAGTGTGAAGGACTTCGGAGCGAGGCTAGCTCCGGAGTGAGGATGACTTGAGGTGCTTCGGCCATGCATGGCTTCGGTACACGGACGGACGGTGTTCGAGCTCGGAGTAGCTGCGAAGCCATGGTGATCCACTCCGGAGGTGGTGGTGCGAAGGCCCAAGGGCTTTGACGGCTTCGGCTCAAAACCGTCACTGTATCGAAGGTCATCTTCGGCGGAGCGAAGGCCAACAGGCTGCAGGCTTCTCGCCGAAGCTTCCGCACCCCTCCGGTGCGAAGGGAGGTTCTAGAAGTCAACTCTGTAAAGGCTGACACTGTCTGTTCTGAAAAAGGCTGACACTGTCCCCTCTGCAGCTGACAGAGAAGCCTCCAAAATAAAGGTGGACTACCTTTTGTACCCCTTAGTTCTGTAGAGACAAAATGGATGTAAACCCTAGGGGTAAAGTAGTCACTTCCTTAGGATGAATCCGTGGGCTATAAATATGGGGGCTCGGTAGGTAACTTTTAACACTTTGAGCATTTACTGTTGAGCTCCTGTAGCCACACTTCGATTGAATACATCCTGAGAGTTCATTTTTTCTGTGTTCCTTGTTCAAGCGGCGAAGCCCTGTTTCTGTGTGTTTTTGCTTGAGCTCGCGTTGCATACCTCGCTAGCTTTTAGTTCACCGAAGCCTGTCTTGGCGAAGGGTGTTTTTCTGGCGAAGTGTGCTTTTCAGTGTGCTGTCGCTCTGTGTAACACGAGGCAAGACCTCGCTGCTTACTAGCGAAGCCCTGGTAGTATCCCGTAGTGCTTCTTGTGTCGAAGCCCTTAGCTTAGTCTATTTGCGTGTGCGTGTAGACCTTCGGGTACGAAGCCCAGCACCCGTTGCTGTCGCCAAGTACTTGGTCGAAGTCCTCAGAGGGCTGTCCACTCCTGCGAAGGGTGAAGTGCGAAGTCTGCTCAAAGCACCCTGTGTGCGGAGCCTGCACTGACTTAGCAGAGTAGATTTTCGAGGGTTGTAAGTGGAGCGAAGTCTTCTTGGCTTCGAACTTTTGCCACTCCGAAGCCTGTGTTCGAAGGTGTCGAAGTACCTCCGAACCAGACCTTCGAAGGTTGTGTTCGAAGCCTGTTCCGCAGAAGACTGAACAGATCCGAAGGCTAAGTTTTTAGCCCGAAATTTTAAAAGCTCCCATTCACCCCCCCTCTGGTCGCCGTTTCCGGTCCATCACTTTCATTTAAAATTAATTAGAAAGCTTGAAAAGAGATTATTTCACAATTAAAAATCCCCTTTAAAGAGGAGCATATTTCTTTATAGTTCAATTTAAATTATTTATAAAATAGATTTCAGAAACTTAACAACTTGGTTTTCCTTAAATTAAACCAATTTAAACCTACGTGCTTGTTGAGTGATTTTGTATTGTTTAAACCGAATGTTGTATTTATTTTACTTTATTTATATCGAGAAGACTACGACGTCGCCGAGGAGCCGGAGTACTTTCCCAAAGTTCCTCCCTCTCCTTTCGCTGAACAAGGCAAGTCACCAAACCAATCTTTTGAGCATATTGGACCCATGTTTTATTTAACTATCGCTAAAACACATAGGATATACATGCATTAGTCAAATGAAACTCTTACAATATATTTATTTAGGATCCCCCGACCTTGATGTGCAACCCAAGCCATGCTCTCTAGCCTAAACTCCTTGTCACCATATGATTAGTATTATTAGCTAGTGTCAAATGTATTGACACGATTGCTATAGGATTAAAAATGAGTCGTAGCGATTGGTTCTACTATACGATCCCCGTTATTCTCATCTTTGGAATTCTATCGGTGTTGGAGTTGTGGTTGTGAGTGAATGCATGGTGGGTTCCGGGTGCAAGCTAGGGCATTGGTCGATAGCACCCGGGGCACTATAAGGACCGGTTTGCGGGATCCGTTGCAATACACTTCCGTACTAACCACAAGTCTAATAGGTAAGTCCTAACTAAGGTATGTAGTGTTCCAAACTGAGGCCACCATTTGGAGATGGGTCAATGTAACACCCCAGAAATTAAAAAGGAATAAAATAAAAAGAAAAATAATATTTAAATCATTTTTGGATTTATTGTTAAAGGAAAAATCACAAAAGAGCCTGAATAAAGCCAAACAGGGAGAAATACTTAAAATCTGGACTTGAAAATTTTATGAGATGAACTAGAGACCAAGAGATAATTTTAGGAATTTTTACAAATTTTTGTCAACAGTGAATCAACCCTTAATCAAATATTTTATTTTCTGGAATTATTTAAAATCAGAAATCAATTTTAATCCTAAACGGGCCGAAACCCTGAAACTCCCCCAGCGGCCTTTTTGGCCCAGCCCATCGCCGCCCTCTCGCTGACAAGAGGGGCCCGCCTGTCGGCGCACGCCTCCCCTCTCTCCTCCCGCCCGCGCCCCGCCTGGTCCCACCGGTCAGCCCCGCCGCGCCACTGACCGCTCAGACCCGCTTGTCAGGCCCTTCCTTTCCTGTTTCACCCACTGACAGGTGGGGGCCACCTGTCAGCATCGTCTTCTTCGTTGGAAGGGGATCCCCCTTCCTTATCCGGCGAGATCCCCTCCCAAATCCGCCGCCGGCCGCCCGATTTCGCCCAACCAAGCACTGAATCGTGATCCCCTCACTCCGGCGATCTCTTTCCATCCAAACCCGACGCGGATTCATGAATATAGAACCCTATCCGTGAGTATGGAAGCTCGCCGGCGCAAGGATGGAATCCTTTCGGATTTCCACCAGTCCCCTTCCCATTTCACGCCGACGACCCCCTATTTAAACCCCCTCCGACCTCCGCTCTCAGCCCACGCCAGCAGAGCCCTCCTCGAGCAAAAGCAGAGCGCCGTCGCCCTCCTTTCGAACTTCAGTTCTGCTCCACCTCCGGCGAGCGATCGCCGCCGCCTCCGGCCTCCTCCGCCTTAGCCACCACCACCAACGAGACCGACGTCGACCGCTCATCCCCGGCCACCACTCCGTTGGCCCTGGAACCCGCCGGATCACCACCGCCGTCGAGCTCCCGAACCCTCTTCGCCGTCTACCCTCGTCGCCGGTCGCCGTTCTTCGCCGCCGTCGCCACCAGAGGTACGGTCATGACCGCCCTCCCCTCCCCGTTCCATTTTTGCCGTTAGATAGGCCTGTAGGCGCTCGTCGCCGCCGCCATGGTCGCACCCGAACCCGCCGTTGCCGGAGACGAAGGGGGTACGCGCCCCCTTACGTCGTGCCGTGCCGGACGCGATCGTGGCCGTCCGATCACGATCGGAGGGCTACGATTAAATCCCTTCGGGATTTAATCCAAGCCCTCGGATCTGATCGAAGGGGTATCGGGCGATCGCGACCGTCGATCGCCACTTAAAACCTCCGAGCGATCTCAGGCGTCCACGTGTAACCGTTCACCACGTTTTAATCACAACCGTTCATTTTCATTTAAAACCCCCACCTCGCATCTGGCCGCCGGATCCAGATCCAACGGCCCAGATCGCTCGGGTCCACGCGCATAGTCACGGGTTCACGGTGAACCTGGTTCACCGTGGACCAGGGACTGTTTTTCTGTTTAAATAAAATTCAGAAAATAGTTTAAACTTCAAAAATTCATATCTTGCTCATTTTAACTCCAAATTTCACCATTCAAATTTTGTTAGAACCAGAACATTATTCTCTACACAAAAATGCCATAAAAACAGTATGTTTATGTTGTCCAAAATATTATTAATAAATAAATGGATAAAAATCCCTTAGGGTTAAAATTTATAATACAGAAAATAAATTGGGAAAAATTCTAAAATATTAAACTTTACTGTTTTGAACAAAACCTTGAAATATTAAAATATTACTTCACATAATAAAACCTACAACTGTGTGTGTTTAAATATTTGGTGAATTTTATCTGTTTATTGAATGTACTGTTTATTTTCCGTATCGAGAAGACTACGAGTTCGTCGAGGAGCAGGAGTTCTACCCCGAGGTTCCTCCATCCCCATTTGCTGAGCAAGGCAAGTCATCGACCACCTCTGTGGAAACAGTTGATCATATTTGAGCCCATGTTTTAATAAATTATCGCTATAACCCGTAGGATAAATATTGCATTAGTCAAACATCAAGCCCTACACTTATATTTATTAGATCCCCGTCCTTGTGTGCAAACCCAAGCCATGCTTATTGAGCCTCAACTCCTTGTCACTCTACAAATATTATATTAGCTAGTGCCCAATGTACCGGCACAACTGCTATAGGATATAAAGAATGAGTCGTAGAACAGATGAATTCTGGTATATGAAATACCCCGTTATTCTTGTCTCTGGACTCTGTTGGAGTTAGGTATGTTATAAGTATGGTGGGTTCCGGGTGCAAGCTCGGGTTTTGGTAAGTCGCACCCGGGGCACTATAAGGACCGGTCTGCGGGATCTGTTGCAAAGCACTTCCGTACCAACCACAAGTCTAATGGGTAAGTCCTAACTGGAAGTGTGGAATCCTCCGTCTCACGGCACCATAGTGGAGGGGGCAAGGGGCTAGCCCTCAGGGCGCCTTGTACCGACGATGGCTCAAGAGGGGGTATTGTAGAAACTCGACATGGCGAGACACGGTACGAAACCTATAAGAGGGTGCTGCTGAGTCGGGGAAGACCATATGGAAGGTTTTGGCACGAGTTCCCGTGTGATGGGTCATCTCGTTACACTTCGGTGTAGGTGATGAGTGCGTGCCTTGTGGGTACAGTGGTACATCTCTGATCAGAGTAAAATCAATCTTTTCGAAAAGCCGAGCCCACGGTCAAGGGCGGGTTGTGTGACTACTCGCAGTTAGTTTACAATTGTTTGAATGGATGAGTTGTACATGGCATGTAAGGACTGTTGTGCGGGGAGGTAAAACGTACTCCTCGAGTTAGAAGATGATGATGATGCATTCACATGTTTACTTTTCCGTACAAATAAATTGCTCACATTAAATGCTTTACAAATATGCTGCTTCCGCTAAACAAGCCACTATCTCCCTTGTTATTATCTTGCATTTATATTTGCATTCGGTGGCTTGCTGAGTACATCTGTACTCACCCCGTTGACTTACACCATCAGAGCCAGTCTACTACGAGGAGGATGAAGGTCTGGAGTAGCGACCCAGTCAAGGCGAGACTGGAAGGAGGCGTTCATCTAGGACCCTTATTTTATTAGTTTCTCTTCATCTTTATTCACTTTTGTATTAATGCGGTCTACGAACCGTGAATGATTGCCCGTATTGTACGTGGTCGCTTTATGAACGTCTTGGTTTATTGATATTCTTTGGAATTTCAATAAAGTCCTGATTTATTAAATCAGGGCGCGACAGTCAAGCAGCACCTGCGGGTGGCGTGTACCAACGTGGCGCAAAAGGGGGTGCGACGTTAGCCGGGATGCGGCCCGGCGCGCCGGCGAAACCTAGAGTGGGTGGTTATCGTTTGGAGCATTTCATGCTGAGGTTTTGGCACGAGTTCCCGTGGTATGGGTCATCTCGTTACACCTTGGTGTTTGGGATGAGTGTGTGCCTTGTGGGTACAGTAGTACATCTCTGATCAGAGTCATTAATCTTTTCGAAAAGCCGAGCCCACGGTCAAGGGTGGGTTGCGTGACATCCCATAGTTAGTTTACTTTTGATATGTATGTGCATGATGGTTGACATATAAGGACTGCTGTGCGAGGAGGTAAAACGTACTCTTCGAGTTAGATGATGTTATTAATGTTCATGTTTATTATTCCGCATGATAAAATTTGACTACACTAAATGCAATAACTGAAAATGTACTTTTCCACACTTTTAGCCATTATCCTTCCTTTGTCATTATCTTGCATTACTATTGCATTCGCGGTGTCTTGTTGAGTACTCTTTGTACTCATACCCGTTGGACACACTTCAGAGGATGCCTACTACGAGGATGGCCTGGAGTAGCGACCCAGTCAAGAGAAGATCCTGAAGAGGGCATTCGTCATGCTTTTATTTTCTTATTTAATTTTTATTCTGATGTAATAAATATGTTCTGCGCACCATGAACACTTATCGTATGTACGATTGTCGCATGATGAACCTCTTGTATTATTGTTTTTCTTTGGAAATTCAATAATGTTCCGATTTGTTAAATCGGGGCGCCACACCCACGCTGTCGAAGCTTCGGCCCGAGGAGCAAGCCTCAACGGGCCTGGCCGAAGCCCACACTACCGAAGCTTCGGACCGAGGAGCAAGCCTCAATGGGCCTGGCCGAAGCCCACGCTACCGAAGCTTCGGCCCAAGGAGCAGGCCTCGGCGGGCCTGGCCGAGGCCCACCTCGGCAGAGATAGAGTTGGACGCATCTCCAACTCAATCATTATCTCTATCCGGCTGGATTAATAGTAGATTAGATTAGAGTTAACCCTCTATAAATAGAGGGGCCTAGCCGGCGTAGAGGCCCCCCCAACTCAAACCAAACCAAAGCCATGCTTTGATCGTACCTTTACTTTTACCTTTACTTTTCTGTACCTCTTCGTGGGTTTGCCTGGAAGCCCTCCGTCCGCCACTAAGGAACAGTGGTAAGCCTTAGTACTTCGCCCGTGAAGTCCCCGTTAATCTACGTAACAGATTGCTATCGCCTTGTTACTTCGCCTGTGAAGTATCCGCTAATCTACGTAATAGATTGCTACCTTCGCCACCCGTGCAACACCTCGCAAATTCGGTCCTAAGGCCGAATTGGTATTTCGCATCATCCCTGTTGCAGGTTCGCACGTTCGGAGCCCCCTTCACCGGACACCCTTTGACAGGATCGTAGGCTTCGACAACAGGCTTCGCCGGCATACTCCGTCGTGACAGGCTTCGCCACGACTACACCCCGTGCCAAGACAAAGTTGCACCCGCACGTGGCCTTCACGTCACCACTCTGTAATTCGCTGCATCGGAGATCTCACGTCGAACCCCACTGTTCGGAGGTGACCACCGTGCTCAGATCCATTTGGAGTAATGTATTATACTTTTAGGGAGTGGCATGCTGATAAAACATCTATTATCATTTCACCCAATCAAATTTATTGAATGTTACATAATGAAGAGGGCATGTAAGGGAGGCCAAGTAGGATTAGCAATAGGTATGAGGAGTAAATATAGTGCATATCCGTACCCATTACCCAAAGTCGTATATCCACAGTATATTTGTTTACCCATGAAGTGGGGATCAAGGTCATGTTGCGCGGTCATGTGGAGAGGAAGGAACGGGGGGTCGTCGCTCGTTGTCGATGCCAGCACTAGGGCCTAGAGCTGGCAAGAGAGACATCACAAAGGCTAACAGGAGGACATGGTGGGGACTACCCGTCGAGGGTTGGCCATAGCAGCAAGGGTGGCACAGGGAAGACAACAAGAGGGCAGGGAAGAAGGCGTTGGGCGACCCTGGACGCTAGTGTGACCACACGGGATGGTGTCGCGCTTGCAATGGCTATGTGTGAGGGAGAGGTGGTGGATGAGGTTAGAGGTGAATGAATAATAGGCTAGAGGTGGAGGTAGAGAGTAGTCAATAGCTATATTTGTACTCGTTTATACATCGAATATGATATTAGAAACATACCTAACCCTAATAGAGTTTTTACCTATGGGTAAATAGATAGAGTTGCATCCCCAAGGCCAAGATATAGAAAGTAAGAGCATACCCTCAAAGTTAAGTCAAACTTGAATTAAAGAAACAATCCTAAATATGAATACTTTGAAGGAGACAGCATGAGAAAATACTTCATCTATCCTATGAAGATGGAAGGATAACATAGACTAAAACTACATGAACGAAGAACTAAGCTATTTTTGGTTCGAGGGACAAAGTCAAGATGAGATGAGCTTGTTTTCGGTGTTGTTTGGTTCAAGGACAAGATGCAATGGAGATATCTCACCGAGGAATATTCCACAAAATTAAGGATGCCTCTCCCTCGAAATTTGGCGGACAAAACCATCCCACTTTTCTGTTCGGTCTCCATACACTGTTGGGCGAGCATAAGGCAAGGCAAGCGTGGCTAGGGAATGTCTAGGGGTGGCGCGGAGTTGGTGTGGCTGTGGCGGCTGGACGACGGCAAGGATGGTTGGGCTACTAGGCGAGCATGAAGCGAGGCGAACATGGCTAGGGGATGGATAGGGGAGACGTGAAGTGGGTGTGGTCATGGTGACTAGGTTGGCACGATGTCATTACTTAGAACAACGGTCCTTCGATAGGGCTACCCATGGAGGTAAATTGAATTGGTTTGGGGTGGTTCTTGTGTTTGTGATCCTATGGTTGCCTCGAAAAACTAAGAGAAACAAACAAATTTTATATAGGTTCAGGTCTTCCTAGTCCTGTATGAGGATAATAATCATGTATGCATTGATGAGCCTAATTATAGGAATCTCATGTGAGTAAGAGCTTATTTGTTTTAGCTTGAAATTATAACAATCCAGCTTATCAAAAAGTGGAATAGACTAGTTTACTAGATTGTTATAATCTCCAAATTGTAATAAGGTAGCATAATAAGCTAGCTTATTTGTTTCGTCTTATAAAAATAAGTTAGATTATTATAATTCTAAGCGAAAATAAAGATGACTTAAGAAGTATCAAAGTCTTCGTCCTCTAAGGCAGGTACCCTTAACCCCTTTATATCCCACGGGTCGGGGGTTACCTCTTAGGCTTTAAGCAAATCACTATGGATTGTGGGCTAATAACCATGACATTATGCACTACCTTTACTAGTATTCAAATCCATTAGTTATATCATTGAGTTATTGCCAACGATTAAGTGTGTGGCCCTATTGTTGTCTTCCCTACATAGGGCACCATCCGGGCTTCCCTTTATATCTCGCTGACTGCTTCGCTGCCGACTACGGGACACTAGTTTACTAGATTGTTATAATCTACAAATTATAATAAGGTAGCATAATAAGCTAGCTTGTTTGTTTCAGCTTATAAAAATAAGTTAGATTATTATAATCTCAAGCTGAAATAAAGATGCCTTAAGTAGTATCAAAGTCTTTGTCCCCTAAGGGAGGTACCCTCGACCCCTTTATATCCCACAGGTCGGGGTTACCGCTTAGGCTTTAAGCAAATCACTATGGATTGTGTTTTAATAACCATGACATTATGCACTACATTTACTAATATTTAAATCCATCAGTTACGTCATTGATTTATTGCCGATTAAGTGTGTGGGCCTGTTGTCTTAACCTCCTAAGTTCTTATATTCGAAATATTTACTGAGTCCTAAACTCAGAGCACCATTCGGGTTTCCCTTTATATCTCACTGACTGTTTCTTTGCCGACTAAGAGACCAAACTCTTCCAATATCGTTTTTAGTGTCTTGTCTCCTAACCTTTTATTCTTATCTCCCGAACCCTTATTCTCCTACCCCAAAGTTATTATAGAGATACCTCGGGTCATCCCCCGACACTCGGCGGCGGGATGGCTAGGGCCACGTAGAGTAGGCATGGTCGTGGCAGGTAGGGCGGCGTGATGGCGAGGATGGTCAGGAGCGGCGTTATGGCGAGGATGGCCAAGGGTGGCACAGCCAGGTGAGGCGTGCGGCCTAGGGGCTACGACGACGATTATACGATGTTGTGCAGGGAAGAAGTTTTGAGGCCAACGCATGGGGTCCATATAACATATAACAAAGATTCTATCCTATTTTTCTATATCTTCAATGAAACAAAAAATATATAATAAACTCATCCCAATAACACAAGAAATGGGATGATCTGAAAAAAGATATCATCTCGTCTAGTTTGTAAGCCAAACACACAATAAGAGTCCAAGACTAACAATCGAAAAGGTATGTTTGCATAACCGTGTGACAAATAAATTCGAACTACATACAAATTCCAAATTAGTACTACATCTGTTAACTTTTAAATAACACAATTGTAACGTTTGACCGTCTTATTTAAAAAAAATTGAAATATCATTTATTTTGTTATAATTTGTTTTATTATTTAAAGTACTCCAAATATAACATATATTTTATCATATTTGCATAAATTTTTTGAATAAGACAAATAATCAAACAATAATCAAACGTTAAGTTAAAAGTTAACTATATCATCTACGTCATTTGGTTCCAATTGCCAAGTTCTTACAAAATTAATTAAAAAATAAAAAAACATCCCATCAAACCATTTAGTGATAGTCATTAAACGCCAAATAGAAAGATGTGTGAAAATCCAGATGGAATCAACTTCTACAAAACTTTCAACGGCATAGTGATTTTTTTTTGTAAAAATTAGACCGAGAAACCATGAAAGTTAGAATGAGATTTCACAACTTCTCTAGTTTGTATAGAAAAAATCACAGCTTTTAGAAACTTATTTGCCTCTAAATCTATTTAGTTCAACTTTTAGCTTTCCAACAAGAAGCTAGTTAGAAAAACTGAACAAACACAATCTTAATAAACTGACCCAAAATTATAATTTTGATTAAAAAAATATTATTAAAAAAATTGGCACACCTGGATTCTTTGTAGCCAACTCCAGTTTCTTCGTCTGGACTTGCCTGGCCCAAAAACGTCAATCGAATATATGGGTAGGCCTTACTAAAGGCCCTAACAAGTAACAAACAATGACCAACAACACCCATCCGGCAGTTATGACCAAATAAGATTAGATAATTCGTCATATATACGGCCAACTTACAATTAAATGAAATCGAACTGCCGAACAGAAGAAAAGGTTAAATGTAAGACTGCCGGTAAAGTTTGAAATGTTCGATGTCTGGAGCAGGAAGCGTGCAGTCCTAAATGTACAGAAACTATTTAAAAAAAAACAAATCAAGCCATCTTTAATGGCCACTATCAGGGAGACCAACTCCATCATCTCCAGCTTTTCCTCCACAAGACCTTGCAACAGACTCGAATAGCTTCTCAATCTCAGGTGCACAGCGAGTAAATGATCGAGCCCAAAAGCTGTAGCGTGGATTCTGAAGAAGTGCAAGTCTGTTAAACCTTTTCATCCAGAATTCAATCCTTAATGAAAACTGTCATGGTAGCATACCTTTATCAGTTCAATGAAAGTAATAAGTAATCCCCACGGGTGAGGGCGGTTAACTATTAGGCGTTCTAAAAGAACCCTTGTTATCTGCTCCTGGACAACTTCCTGTGAGTTCAAGTTTAACTTCATCAGAAAGAGAGAGTACTTGCATGCAAATGCAATAAAACCGAAATTGTAATTATATGATACCTGGGTTGCCTCATTAAACAAATAAAGAATTATGAAGGAAAAGTAGTGCGTGTGGTTGTTTGGATAACGCAGCTGGTTGGCAATAGCATTGAGGAGGAGATAGCGACCTTCTGTATCTGAATTCATTACAACACTTCTGAAGACCTCAGTGGTTGTTTCAATCTGGAAAATATCCAGTGGAGGACTTTGGTTCATTTGCTGTGCTGACGCAGATGCATTAGCCTTATTAAGCTGCAATTGTTGCACAGCCTGCATTTAACATTTTAAATATCAACTTCTAGTCCTCAGGACCTCAAGAATGTTATGGAAAGTGCAAATAAAGTTTAGCCACTAGAAGACAACAATTTGTGAGATCCATATCATTTGGTGCATCCACTCAAAACATGGTACAGGGCATGCAATAGGCAAACTCAACTAAATTAGCATTGCCAAAAAATGGGAAAGGCATAAAAAGGATCCAAAAATGATAAATGCCGGTTAAACACATGATAAAGACTGGTAAAAATTTTATAAATTATTTCATAGCACTTTAGATAAAAAAACCTCATTATTAAAAGAACATAACTTAGCAAATGGTAGATTTAGAAACTGACCTGCATGCCCACATAGAGGACAAGTGAATTAACTAGAGGGACATTGTAACGAGTCCCTGCAATATTTGCTTCGTTTTGAGGTAGAAGTAACTTCTGCTTCAAATCAGTTAAAAAGGAGCCTTCTGGTCTCTGCATGGATACAAGTGAGGGGAAATATCATCTACATCCTTGATTTTTTTTTTAATTTTAAACAATATACTTTCTGAATGCCTCAGTTAAAATGAGTGAGTAGTAGAGACAATATAAACCACTGTTACACCAGAGAAATGCATGTACCCCTTGGAAGTTCATAAAATAAAATAGCAGCAGTGGCAATTGTTATTCACCTTGAGGTACTCATCAATCTGAGTCTTCATCTGCTTTGACTTCAAGGCACCTTCCACATCAGACATGATTCTTGGAGCTATTGAAATCTCAGCTAGAAGATCAATCTGTGTTACAAAAGATTGCTCAACCTGATTAAACGCTTATTAGCTAGGGGTTGGACTACAGTGTTATGCATTCACAGTGAAAACACCTTCAAGTTTGGAGTAGAGGGATCTGGAAGTCTCATATTGCGTGGGAAAGCACTAAGAATAACATTACGCATTTGAATGCAGCTTGGGGGAATCACATCACAGAAACTGAAGTGGTAATCACAAAGAAACTCAGGGAAGTCATGCAGCAGCACAAGTAGCACTCTTAAGGTTCCTTTGTACAAAAGGTGTATCTACAAAAGAAAGAATAGTGCACCAATGTCAGAATACAACATACCATGTACCAAACAGCTGTAAATGAAAATGCAGGAATTATACTTACGGGCTGTCCCAGTTCAGCATTTCTCAAATATGGTTCCATGAATTTGAACAAATCAACAAGCAACCTCTGGAAGAATGGCCAGCCCTTTTGTGAATTGCACAGCAATAGCTTTGGCATGAAGCTTCTGTGGCTTACCAACTCAAGCCAAGCAAAACTACACGAGGGAAAACACAGTTAAAGACAAGCAACAAAACAAGATATGATTTACAAAAGGAATACATGTACAGAACTGTATGTGGCTTCTTAGTAACAATACAGCATTGTCCTTTATTAAAAATTGATTTAGGTCCTACAATTATCCTAGAACAAGCATTCATCCACATTTTTTGTTGTAAACTTGTAATAACCTTATATTTCTTCATCTTGTATGAAACTGTGACGTGAAACAACATAGTTATGAACCAACTAATTCTATACCTCAAACCAAACAAGAAAGAATGCATGTTTGCAATTAACCTCATATAATTCAAGGGCTACATAATTAATCAAAGTATCAAACCAATCACACTATTTTCCACTATTATGCACATTCTTTAATTTGCTGTCATGGGTATTGGGCAGGCCCAGCCCATAGGAACAGTACCAGCATGAGTATTGTAACATGAACAGTACCCACGGGGTACTGTAGTAAAATTAGAGATTTGCTAGTGTAAAAGGTAAGATTATATTAGATCAGATTAAGTCCTTAAAAAGTAAGATTATATTAGATTAAGTCATTACTTGAGGATCAAATCAGTTCAATCTATATAAGGAGGATGTGTTGTATCTCCATTCAGGAGGACGCAAGAAAGAATTAATCTAATCTCTCCCCAATGCTTCTCTCCCCAACCCGTCTACCTCTCATCCCTAGCAGCTGCCGCTGCCCGACTATCCTTCCAGTGGTGTTTATCCCATCATGATTTCAGCCCATGGCATTTGTATAGTTAAAAAAGGAAATACTAAGTAGCATTTCATGAATTTCAAAGCAAGAAATAGTACTGTCAACTGACCTAATAAAAAATTGAAAAGTTCAACCAGAATCAAAGGGATTGGAAAAATATATTATAAAGCACCTACAAAGAATGTAACAAAAAGAGGCAGCAGTCACAAAGAATGAGTAACAAGTGGAAAAAAGTTAGTGACATACCTCCATGCAGGAATTCTCAAGGGTTGAAGTACATGGAATGCATTTGCAAATGCAGTCAAAACCTGGTACATCTAACTGTTATCAAAAATAAGTGGTACAAACAAGCCACACAAATCTGAAAATTTTACTAGCATATAGAATTGGCTATAAAAGCTAAGCATGCAATGGCATGTACCTGAAAGTTAGCACTATCATGGTGAAGATCAGAAGTAGTAAGCTCACTTAGCAAATTTATGAACAACCGAAAATATGGCCGTGGATTGAAAGAAACTTTCTTTTCTTCAGCATCTCTCTGAATAGCCCTAACTATGACAGAAAGAATCTGCACAGAACAAGAAGGAAAACTTAATGGCAATGCCAATATAAAATCCCAAAGAGTCACCAACAAGGTAATACTGACCTTATTAAGAAGGCTGCCTTTATTCGGTCCTAGATCCACAGAGGAGTACTGAAAACAAAACAATAAATAATACAATAAGTACAGTGTACCAAAAACGGCAAAAAGAGATTGGCATTTCCCACAAAAGTTAGGTTTCATCATTGTTCGTTGATAAACACTTTTCACCATAACATCAACTTATAAACAAGTCCATATGATTTCTTAATAAAAATATCAAAGAAACAAATGCAATGTGTTAGTCAAAGCCATTTTAGCAACAGGAACAGTCTACAGAAATCAGGTACATCATAGCGATATATTTAAATTTCCAATATATGGTTGTGCCAGGCTGCCAGCAAGGCACTTCCACTTCAGTTATAGCTTCTTCAAAATTAAATGTTATGCACATGTAAAATTTCTTCTAAAATGGGTGTTATGGTATGAGTGTATGTATTTTATAGAGTAAATTGCACTATGGATACAAGAACTTGGTGAGCGAATGCAATTTAGCACAACACAATAACTGGAAAACTGAACTAAACAGCGCAACAACTTGGCTATGTTGTGCATTTTTATTAAAAATGCTGAATGCACCAGACAAGATCCCCCCCCCAAGTCAACTCTAGCAGTGTGAGGCCACAGGAGCTCTTGCATAATTCGTGTTTTACATGGATAGCAAAGTATATGAATATGTGGATAATGCATCCAAGTCAACCCGGTTAGAAATTTGAAATGTCCTATTTATCTCAAATATATTCATTTGAAGGATTAAGCACCACCAGTCCACCACCATTACATTATATGATTAAAATTGTAATTTGCTTGAATTTCTTCCATAGATTTAACTAATTTCCAATAGCTAGCTGGTACTCCACCTCATCTGGTAAAATGCCTTCTTATTTCTATTAAAATTGTCAACAGGTCAGATCAAGTATTCTGGCTTCGCATGGTGCACCATTTGCTTGTATGCACTTCTGACATGATAAAAAATTCTTCAAGGCACATCTATTGATAAAAAATGCACCATCTAGCTAAGTTATTACACCGATTAGCTCAATTTCCATGTTATTGTACTAAATCACACCTACTTGCCAGGTTCATGTATCCATTGCACAATGTACACTACTGTATACATTTCACACACTTCCCCACCAAGTATAAGCAGCAGGAAGTAAGAAAAAAAGGCTAGAGGCAAACTCTTTTCGAACTCTTTGCACATGGATTTTTTTCTTAATGTAATGAAATATAGAAGATCCATTAATATTTTTGGCCAAATTGACCTTAAAAACATATGTAGAGTAGCATTAAATATACCTTGACCACCAACGCCACAAGCTTTGAATATGAATCAATCGAAAAGTATGAAATATGGAGTTGCTGGGTTAGCTGCTGAGAAAGTCCACTAGGAGCAACAACTTGTTCAGAGACTACAGAGTGTGCGACAGCAAGTTCCTGGAATTTTTTTTTAAAATATTAGCATCCATTTACCATAAAGACCATTAGAAAAAATAATACAGGGTAGAAGAGTCACAGTGAGAATATAGAAGAAGCGGTCGGTCAAATCATCTCCCTTCAGCAAGCCATCCTGTTGCAGCTGCACAATGTAATGAGTATATGCTGAATCACCCATAGTTGGATGATCACATATATTACACCACTCAGAGAATGATACGGCGACCTGTGCATCATCGAAATAATGTATTAACATTCTATGGAGTTGAAATTTCAATGTCAATGATTTTAAAAATATTGAAACTGGAAATATATGCAGTAGGAATATATTTAAAACAGTTATTTAAAAAGAAAATTAACCAAATGTGAATCTACATATTTAATTTTTTATTTTGGAAATTTAACCAGATGCAAAGCAATATTTCCATACAAAAAGTACAGGCTCTCTAACCCCAGTGTACAAAGAATATCCACAGGTAGCATCAGAAAATTTGATGATAGCATTCTACAAGATTTGTTGTTTTAATATATCCATCTAATCAAACTAAACAGTCTTAACTTATTAACATACTAGCAAAGAAACATCTCAAGTAACTTGTGCAAAACCACATAATATGCACAATTGCACACCTAGATTGTCTGTTTTTATTAGCACATGTGCACAAACACTACAGTACTACACATAAGCAAGATGAAAATATTGACCCAATAAACAGTATCAACAACAAAACTACTTGAAGGGGAATATGAAGCACTTATGTAAACTCATTTGGAAGTATGGACAAACTTGTTTAGGGATTATTGCAGGATAATTGGGTTGAAATAATCAAGTTTGGCGACACATTAATTATTCTATGGGAGGTGGCATTCAAATGTTTCAACTATATGGCACAAATTCTATCCGTGGATAAAAAATGAATGATCCTGTGCCGAACTGTTGATTGGCTAGTAGATTGCACTAAACTGTATGGCCGCATTAAGACACATGTTGCATGCATTGTTCTATCTGATCGTTTCAAGAGCATGATAAATCCACAACAACAACAAAGCCTTTCAATCCCAAGCAAGTTGAGGTAGACTAAATCCTAAGCAAGCATGATAAATCTGCAATGAAAACTAAATGGTAAGTTTGATAGACCTTTTCCTGAAAACCAACAGCATCAGTGAATGCAATGTCATTAGCATTATTTTCCTCGTTGTTCATCAAAGGACGGCCAGATAAAACCTGACAACAATCAAGTGTAACTTATTAAGTCAAAAACATTTAAAACAATGGAGGGAATGACCAATTATCAATCTCCAGACCTTTTTATCCTTTGATTGCCTAACATTTTCATCCTTCATGGCAGAAAAGCTCCTCGCAATTTCAATCAACTGCTGCAGGGAGTCAGGAGAAGTGGGCCTAATTGCAAGCTGCAAAATAGCATATGCATAAGCCAAATAGATGGTCATAGGGCCAGCCAAATAAAACATCTGATAATAAATTGCTTACCTTTGATAAGGCATCAACAACATTATAAACCTCAGAGATGCTACTGGATTCTTGGGTAATCAATGTCTGGACAAGTGATATAGCAAATTCTGTTGCAATCTCTGAGAATGAAAAAAACAAACATGAAAACTCTCCAACAAAAAATTATACTTCCAATGTATTTATTAATATAAGCCCTTCAATATTGAGCTGTAATGGAAACAGTCTATTATAGGAAAATTCTCTTAATTATGCTAAAGCACCAAGATGAACTCGTTAGCCCTTGTCCATCGAACATAGACAACAGTTATAGCATTTGACTTTTCATGATCCCCATCACCAATTTTCAATGTGGCCATGCAGGGTAGACATAGATTGTGCTTTCTTAAGAAATTTCTCAAACAATTAACCACCATTCAGGTACTATAGATGGGTTAAAATGGTTGAAACAAAGTGGTAGAGTTGATTGCATGTTTTTCATAGGCTCAAACAGATGCTACACTGCTGCTCTTTTTGATGCTGGACACTACAAATTCTATGGCCCAAGGTCATGCATTGCATGATCTATTCTGCTAATGACCAAATACTTCGATTCACAAAACCATTTAGAAAAAAAATGAGTAACAAATAGGCTCAGTAACATTTCGAATTTTATAATCCAAACTGTCATAGGCATGAATAGTATCACGTGAACAGTACCGCATGGTACTGGATCAGCTGGTTAGGGTTAGGGTTAGGGTTAGGGTTAGGGTTAGCTAAGTCAGGCACTTCAGCAACCTGATCATTGGGCAATAGGCGAAATTATGCAAAAAAATTGTCACTTCTTTCTCTCATTAGTTTCATCAATACAGGCTAACTATTCACTAAATACATTCTAGAATAATGCCAGTATATCTATAACAAATATACAACATTGTCCATGTTAAACAAGAACTGGTCTTTCAAGTAAAATTTCAACTTACTGTTTCTTCCACCATCAATAAGCTTCGCCAAATGAATGTTGTAATCCCCAAGATTTAGCAGCTCAGAATGAATTAAACCAATAATTATGTCAATGTTAAACTTCTTATCTTCATCGGAATAGATTACCTGCACAAAAAGTAAGTTAGTAAAAGAACATGATCTAGAAACAAGCATAATAACCTTCACCAGCATAGTTGTTACGACGGCGTGGCGAGACGCCTAACCACCTTCACACCTTTTAGGCTAGTATGGCGTGCGGCAAGGTGATGCCATACTCACTTCACATAAATGACATAGCAACAATATAGCACAACAGCACAAATGTAATCCAAGTCTTTCCACAACCACATGAAAAGAAATCCCAATAGTCCATTACTCCATTCTCCATACTTCATAGCAATTGTTTAAATAGCAAGTAAGAAAATAACATGATATCATAGTTTTAGAACATATTAACACAAGTAGACTGCAACAAATCAATACTCTCATCTCTCATTCTCAATTGTTATTGTCATCAAGGCAGAATAGGCCACCCAGAACACATTATACACAGAGAGGGGGCCCACCCAGAACACATCAAACAGGAGAGAGACAAATACCAGTCGGTACTCTAAAGCAGAGGACTGACTACTGAGAAGCAAGAGGAAATACCAATCGGCCAACGCAGAGGAGTAGAGGGAGAGGGAGTGTCGCTGAGTCAGAGCCCGGAGGGAGAAACCGGCACCAGCAGAGGGAGATGCGGGCACCAGAGCATGGAGCAGCGGGACTGGTGGCGGAAGGGAACTGGGAGGGGAGCTACGGTTTCTGACTGCAAGCTCGGGCCAGATATCACCAACTGATTTGGCCCATTCACACAGCCCAGAACACAGTAAATTTCGTCGCTGCCGCTCCTGGCATCACCATGAAGCAGTATGGTGTCCATCCGACTCCATACTCGCTTAGGCGGATGCCATACCGGCTGTGGCGGACGCCACATTCGACTGTGGCGAGTCGTCCGCCGGAGTCCACCTCGACATCTAATCGTCACCTAATTGATGATTTGGTGATGCCATGACAACTATGTTCACCAGTTAACATCACTTTCTAGAGCAAGAGAAAATAACACCATGAATCCCTTTCCCTGAAATTATTAGGAATGAGCCTCTTGATACCTAATTACATTTATTTGAAATAAATTCAACTAGCATATCTATGCATAAGCAAAGTGTTGATGTGACTATTTTTCTATTTTTACATAGCTCATAGTGCGTGTGCAATAGTACAAGAGTGGAAAAATGATGGTTGTGGTTACATGGCTGATCCATCTAAATGGCCCACGTATGTCTCGGGCCTCTAGGTAACATCAAGGAAGCACTTTAAGCTAATTGACCTCAAAGCTAGATGGTCCAAACTGTTTGTGCAAGATAACTTTGGCAAAGGTGCCACTGTCTTACCAGTTAAAGGACCCCTCACAAAGTTTCTTATGGAAAGATATAACTAACAAATCTCAAAAAGTAATAAATAGAAGAGAAAGAAAATTGTTGGTGTTTACAAAATCTTCGCTCCAAAAGGCTTTAAAAGCATATTTGGACAGATAAAGTAACAGAGACAGTATTTTCAAGTATTTTTTGGCTGTTCATGATGGTCTTTCTCAACATGAAACTTCTTTGATGGTAATTCCCATGTTGTTTAAGTATTTGTGATGGTACTGATAAAACATGCTCTAAAATGAAATAACTCGTATGAATAAACAACATGCAACCCTAAGTATACAAGAAAAGACAACAATATTAAATGTTAGCAATGACTACAAAGTGGTTCAGGAACATACCCAACTTGTTAACTCTTTGACAACAAGTTTGCAAATATCACGTATCGCAACTAAAGCTTCTAGTAACCATACGACGTAAGTACTATTTGATGCATTATCATACAGACTTCTGAAAACCTGCAGCCAAAATACCCAATATTCAAGCTACAGTGAGAAAGAGTGCAACAAATCCTAGAATACAAATAAAAAAACTATGGCGGACCTTCTGTGCAATAGCCAATGCAGCTTCATCCCGACTGACACATCTGAGTAAGATGTCAGGAACTTCCGCAATAACAGACTGAACACAGAAATAGGCCAACATAAATGTCACCATTAGTCCATTACATTGAGAAATGGTAACGCACAAAAAATGAATCTAGTAAAAAATAAATAACTAAAAAAAGTGAAAATCCCTGGAAAGAAATGGTAGCAGCAAAGCTGACCTGAATTTCCAAATCTTTACCATCCTTGGCAATCAAAGCATCCAGCTGAAAGGTAAAAGATAGAATGTCAAAGTTCCATGATGACATAATCACCCAAAAGGTGTGAGAGACCATAAATGCAGAATGCATATTCAGCCAAACCAATGGACACTTTACCACAACAAATAAAAATACGAGCAATTTTTGGCCGTAGACTGCATATCACACTTTTGATATGCAGAGTTTGACCTATTCAACAGGATTCTATGGAAAAATACTGCAATAAGTTATACATTTATGGGTTCCTTTAGGGATTAAAATGCTAACACATATCATGTAATTCCTCAAAGGTATAGACAAATTTAAATACAACTATCATTCGGTCTAAAACATATTTGTACCTTTTGTGCAACTTGTTGGTATCTCTCCAGTGCATCACCAGTATTCAAAGGTTCCACAAAAACAGATCCCATCCGATCAACATCAGTTATAGGTGAAAGCAGTGTTGAGGAAACAAGATCCTGGTAACAGAATTTTGCAGGTATAAGAAAACACACATCAGCATCATTACTTCCAGTAATTACAAGAGATTCTGACTTTATTCGCAGTTACTGGTTCACCCACTGGAAGGTCACTGGGAACCATAGGCGGAAAAACAGATGCAACATTTGTGATTCCAACAACTTGGGTCGATGTGTCAGTGATACCAATTTTGGCAGGAACACTGCAGAAGACAGAACATGCCCAATGTTTCAGAACAGGTGCTTCAATACAAGTAATCAAATCAAAGAAATCCAGGTAAGTTTACCTTGAAAGTTGGGTAGCACTGCGATCTGATTCTTCATGTACTAGTTCGGTTGACTGACCTGCAGGTGCGAATGGAGCAATATGGAGAGTGGAAAAACTACTGGAGTCCATCAGTGCTGAATTTGGACTGTAAACTCGAGGTGCACTGGAATTGCTTGGAGCAACTGTCACTGCTGTAGCAGCAGTTGATGCACCAGCATTTTGACTACTCTGACTGTGCCATACAGCAATGAAGTCCTAAAATCAAGAGTGATGCAAGATGCAGACAGTCAAATAAAGTGAGCCATATAATTTGCTGGATAAAGGGATATTTGCTCCACTTCATCACCTCATACACTCGTCGTTGGGCAACAGATAAATGGCCAGCAGGCTTCGGACAAAGAGCATCTGGAACACGCTTAGCACTTTGAGTGTAAGGAAAAGCATCATAGTAAGCAGATCCAAGTGGCTCTTTCTGTCTCCTTAGTTGGGAAAAGGGCTGCTTGATTTCCCCATCAATCATCTCAACAGCCTGCACACATGTTATTGATCTCATCAAAGTGCAACATAAAATTTCCATAGTTTCTGCAATACTGCTTCTCAGTTATACATTCAGAAGCAAAGCTAAAAGGCAAATTGTGGTTCACATAACAAAAAAATGTTGGCTACATGACCAACATAACACCTATGGAAGCAAAAAAATAAATCCAACTGCAAAGAAGAACCAGCAAACTTAATAAAGTGATAGAGACCCACCTTGCGTGTGGCAACAGTCTCTATTAAGGCACATCCAAGATCCAGATTATCATTGATTAGAATATGAATAATCTGCTCAGTGGTTTCACTGTTATTAGTTATGCCCTGAATAAGACTGCGAAGATGAGATGATAAAGCAACACGAAGAGGTTCCTGTAGAAAAGATGAAACAGATGAATATGCCACCATACATGTGATCCAAACATGAATAGAACTAAATAACAAGCTGAAAATGAAGCTACACCAGCAAACTAAATATCAGAAACCAGAAGCAAAAGTACCTTGGATGTAACATGAGCTAGACTTCCAGCTAGAGTGCCAACCATCAAATGTGCAGAGCGAGATGCGGCACTATCATCAGCTTCCATTGCATAATCCTGTGGGGAAGAAAATAAAAAAATATTCTAAAAGCAAGAAAAATAGTTGTTGTGGATGGATGGCTAGCATGTCCATGGTGGTCAGTGGTCACCTTAAGAATAAGTTCCTTGGTTGTTCGGCTGGCTATTGTAACACTTCTTTGAATGACAGGGCCTATAATCTCTTTGATAGCCTTATCCAAAGCCATATCCATGATTCTATGAGGATAAAAATGTTAAAAGACAGACAGTAAAAGATCAAATGTAAGCTGACATTATCATGAAAATACATACTTGATATATTGCAATGAGCCAAATGAGCTAAGCTTTTCATTAATTCTGAAGTATATATCTGCCCGTGGAATGGCCGCCATGAGCTGTGAAGAACCACAAGAAAATTATAGTCAATTACAATAAAAAACTAAATTCAAAAAATACATATAAGAAAACAAAGTAGAAATGCGGACCTGGCTAAGAGAAAATGAAGACGATGATAATGATGGTGTTTGAGATGGTGAAACCTGGCTCAAACTGTGTGAGTTAACCTGTTCAGGCATGTTTAAAGCAGCCTTGTCATCTTCTACCATACTGTTTGGAGGAAGGCGAAGAGGCACTGCATACTGTATAACAAAAATATCCAACATGAATTAAAAAACATTAGTCTTTGCAGATCTTAGATCTTAACTAAACACAAAAGCACAAAACCAACCTGACTTAACATATTTGGAAGACTTGTAGCACGGGCAGTGCTACTCATTTCTGGCTGTGGTTCCACATGGTTTATTGTAGGTATGATGCCAGAGGAAACCTCAGCACCTACAGGTGTTTGAGATGCACTGACATCTTTATTTGAAAAATCTGGATTTCCTTCAATTTGACGAACACGATCTTTCAGAAGAGAAGATGGTTTCACATCTTTCATATCCACACTAAGATTCTTAAACAAGACCTACAACTCCAAACAATCACAGTTAGCTGGCATACTTCTTCCAAGCAAACTCTATCAATCCTCACAAAATAGAACAGATAGAAGGATGCCAAAAACCTCAATATCAAACTTCAAGTTCATCTTGAGATTAGGTAGATTATAGATCTCAACAAGTAGGCTAAGAATAGCCATCGTCCAAGGATTTGGAGGACGGTATGCTATACTCGACTGGCAAGGTTCAAGAATCTGAAAAGCTCCATTTGATCAATATGGCAAGCAAAATAACAGGATGATTTCTATTTAAATTAGAACAGCATAAAAATCCACACCTTCGATGTAAATGGAATGACAGCGATCATCAACCCCCTTTCATATGCCTGAAAAAGGAATTTAAAATTGATATTTGATAAATCATAAACAAATCATTATACCAGTTAAATTCAGCATGAAACCATTAGAACAATCTATACAAATCCAATGCAAGCTAAGCACAAGACAAAATCATGCGACCACTATACCCAACAGAAAACTTTGCCTAGCACAATAAAAAAATTAG
Organism: Zizania palustris; assembly: GCA_019279435.1. Lineage (NCBI taxonomy): Eukaryota > Viridiplantae > Streptophyta > Magnoliopsida > Poales > Poaceae > Zizania > Zizania palustris. The sequence continues at coordinate 17,142,004 of JAAALK010000080.1, forward strand.
CTAGCATCAAATATTTAAATATAGTGAAAGGTCAAATTAAAAATAGAACAGGCACAGCATCATAAAGTAGCAGTAAAATCAGAATTGTTAAGGTTGAATGCAGTAATAAACAGACAAAAGTACATAAATACATAATAGATGCAAGGTTTGTGCATACAACTACATTAAAGCAATGAAGAAACATAAAAGAAACAAAACAAAATCAAATTATTACCTCTACTATAAGAATTTTGGGGTCAATCTCCTTTGCTCGTAATGTTTGATTCCTTCCTATAGTGAATTTTCCTAGCCAACTACCAAGATTTTTAAGCAATGAACGCTCTTCAGAACTAGATTTTATGAGATCCGATTGCAATAAGACCTGCAGAAAACAATAGTTAAAGCCTCTGAATTAAATGGTACAGAAATAAAGAGCGAAGAAGACAAGATATGAGTAAAGCATGACCTTGCAGTTCTCATATGTAGCTTTAACCATTTCCTTATTCAGGACTTTAGAGTTAACTTTGTCAAAAAACTTCAGATACAAGTCATGGAAATTTGGTTCAATACTTGCCCTGTAAAGATAAGAGCATGGTTCAGTTGAAATGCAGAAATAGTTACATGAAAAAACATATGCATCGGCAAACATGTTTACCTTTTCATGACCATGTATTGCGCAAACCAGGGATAATACTGTTCCTGGAAAACCTCACTAAATTCTTTTGACTTAGTTTCCATATTAGAAGTGGAAATGTTATTGATCATGAAGAAAATCTTATCTTGAACTTCAGAAGGAGGGGCCTATGAGGTGACAAGAGAAGATGATTAGTCTAACATTGAAATCGATTGTTATCTGACAGAGCAGGAGCTCAAAGAAACATTGTGAACTACCCCCTGGCATCCTCTCAATATAGGTCTGCCAGGCATCCCCCTGTGTCAGTTTCTGAAGCTTTGACCATTTATATAAATGGATATATGTCATTAGTTATAACAGTTCTCTTGAAAAGAAGTCCTCTATACTATATTGCTTTTATCAATTTATTAATATAAAACAATTGTCAGATCTACCATGAACAATCAGCAAAAAGGAATATTTTGTCATAGTGGACTTAGGTCCTAGCATTATGTTTCTTTAATCTGTCAGACTACCAAACAAGTTTAAGAAGTACTTTAAGAAGTGAAGACCTTAGCTGCAATTCACACCAAAAATTAAACAAACCTCTATCAGTGTATCTCTTCGTTCTGCAGCGGCAACTAGAGTTTCAATATTTAAAGCAGCTCCAAATCCTGTGTTGAAGGATGGTTGTCGAATGCCTAGAAAAGTAGAAAACAATAGACGGATCATAACAATATAATCAGGCCAGGATCTTCTGATTAATATTGAATTTATGTAATCTAGAAAGTGACCTGAAGGAGCTGAACTTCTAGACCGCAGAAAACCAGTGGGTTGTGAAGGAGCTGATACAGTGACAGAATGATGAGGAGATGGTTGTGAGGATGGTGGAGTGGCAACCTACAATTGTTCATATTTAATAAGAGATTAAACAAAGCATGGCAATAAATTTAATATAACAAGAGAAACAAGGAAATTTAATGCATTTATCAACATTCAACAATTACATGGCATTGTACCCCGTATGGAAAAAACAATCACATGCCATAAAAAAATAATCTGAGCACTAGTACCTTTGGATTCACAGCCAAATCACCAGGTGTTGAAGCAAGTAGTGTTTGGCCACTAGAAAAAATGTTCTTCGCTTGAATGATGTGTGTAGATCCATTGGTTCTCTCTCCAAGGAATCCTTGGTGCCTCTGTTGGTGTGACCGCTCAAGTTGTGTTGGAGTTGGGTTGATGAGCTGCCACGATGCTTCAGAAGCCTACATAAGCCAGGCATCTCTTAATAAAAAGAAAGTATGATAATAATGTTGCATAATACTAAGCATGCCCTCAAGAACAATGTAATGTTACATTAAACAAATATAGAATAAAATATAGCAGGAAGCAGTCGTTAAAGCAAGTATGCAAGAAGCTCAAAATTTGCCTGCTTGCCATGGATATAAGTGTACCTCTATGTTTCCAATAGATGATGATCCATGCTGATCTGCAGAAAGCATGCTGCCTACATTTGGCTCATTTTGACTGGACGATATCTTGGCAAGTGCACGCTCAATTGCAGCAACTAAATCGGCATGTGTTGCACGAAGATGCGATATCTGCAATATATGGTTGCAGTACTGTGGCCACTCAATTAAACGATCCATAAACTGCTCTAGCGCTGTTGTACCGAACATAAACATCTGCAAATAACATGTGTCAACTCAAACTTCACATAAACATTGGCAACACAATGTCGATAACACAAATATTTGTGTAACAATGGTTGACCTTTGAATCAATAGATTTACGCAAGGCATCAAGAACACTACGTAGAGCAATTCCAAGTCCCAGGTGAGCCACAAGTTGGTGCTTAATGAGAGATCCTATTTCCAGACATAAAGTTACATCAGAAACAATTCGATGATATAGATCATGACATTTCACCAGAACAAACTATATCCACGCAAACAATGCAATCATATAACATACTGCATCCTAGTAACTTTCTATGCAAGTGCCTTACAAATGATATTACAAATCATCACCCAGATTACATTGACCACAAAAGGCAATGCATCAACATGAACCATACTTTTTTCTTTTTGTTAATAGTATGCATGCAATGAAGCAAAACATATATAAATATTCAAGGAAAGAACAATCTATCTCACTTGCCATGTTCATAACTGCAGTTCTAACTTTCTAATTACCACAAACTTGAAATTAGCAGACATGAAGTACCGATTCCAACTTATAACAAAATTATGTCCAAATATTCCGATAAATTCTAAGCTATCAAATATTCAAATCAGCAAGGACCAAGAAGTACAAGTTCACCACTAGACCTACTGGAAAACATTGCATTCATAAGAGACTCAGAGAATGAACCAGCACGGCAGCACCAGCTAAAAATCTGTGTATCTGAATACTTCAAGAAAGAAAAGGAAATAAAAAACTGAACACCTACCCATCAGCACAGCAGCTAACTTAAGTTGTGTGTCTGGATACTTTGGGAAGAATTTGTACTCTTCGAATAGATTTGAGACCATGCAATTGAAAATTGTTTGCTCCCTGCATTCAAACAATAAGGTTTTTGAATATCAGCTTGAACGAAATAGAATGGACATAACTAAGGCAAAATATCATGATTCACGAAAAATGTCAGGGACAAAAAAGGTGATGGCTGTTTACAATAGGTTCATATTGAAAGAGAATTCAGCCAACAAATTTACAGGAGTAACCGATATGGTTTTTACAGGAAAAAATAAATATATATGCAATAAGGAAAAAGAATGATATTTTGTTTTGACCCAACACAGCCACACTGACTGGTCGAACCCTGCATCTCAGTGAGAGAACCAATGGCAAAAACAGAGTAGCAAAGTTGACTCATTAGCAAGAAGTGATCAGGATTGGCACAAGAAGAGGACTGCAACAGAATTGGCACAAGACAATGGGCCTACAGCATGCTAGGGATAAGCATTATCTATTGTATCCATAGTTATTAAGGCGGTAAGGCGAGGCGAGGCGGTGGACTACCGCCTTACCGCTTAAGCGGTAAGGCATAAGGCGAGGCGACGCCTTATGCCCATATAAAAAATAGTATTTATGACTAAATATTAATAGACAACTAGTAAATTTTAAATAGTAATAGCAATATAGCATCATAAAAATAATGATATAATAACAAATTGCAATGTTATCACTTTATATAACTTACAAAACTAAAAACTAAAAATAAAAGTATGTATAATAATATATTTAAAGCTCAATTCAGCTTATTCATATAATTTTAGTCAAACTCAACCCAGTTACAAACCAAGCCCAAGGCCCAGTTACAAACCTTAAACTATCTCCCACACTCTCAGCACAGTTCCCTCTCCTCCCCTCACTCCAGCCGCCACCCTCTCCTCCCCTCACTCCCCCTCTTCCTCTCTTCTGCCTCTGCGTCGAACCTTGCCCCGCTCGAGCATGGCCGTGCGACACTCATGCCCTGCTCGCGCCCGGCCACGTGCCGGCCAAGCGCCGGGTCGCGCCCCGCTCACGCCAAGCTGTGCCCCGCTTGCGCAGGGCTGCGTTGCGCCGCGCCCGGCCTCTCAGTGCTCGATCTGCCTCGCGCCAAGCTTCTCCATGCCCGATCTGAGTCGCGCCCGGCCTCTGCGTGCCAGATCTGCACCACACCAGGCCTCTCCGCGCGCGGGGGCAACGTTGGAGGGTAAGGCGTCGGGACACCTTAGTACCTTACCCTCACCGAGCGCTCTACCGCTAAAGCGATGCTTTAGCGACGCCTTGATAAGTATGATTGTATCTATTAGTATTTAGTACTTGTTAGTAATTTGGTACTTTGGTTGTGTTGTTTCTTATATCTCAGTTTCCTAGTTTAGCCAGCCAAAATACATTAAGGTAGCCATAGTATCTCGTCAAGCAGAGTCTGACGATTACAGGAAAAGCCAGCACAACCAGTCTGTGCTCAGTCCAACCCTATCTTACATTTTAATCTCGCTTGTTCTGCTACCCTACTATACAGCTATATAGCATGCTCATGATACAGCTTCTCACATCACTCCATTGAGTCCACTCAGAACTAGTTTCTTTATTATCTGTTCCAATTAATTTTGCAGTGTTTATTTACACATGTGAATCAGGAAGGTACCAGGTTAAGCAGAAACTAGATAAAAATAAAATCAAGTACAAAAAAGTACCTCTTGTTTGTAGATTCTTTGAAACGTGCAAGCATTTGTACCATAGCATCAACACTTATCTGTCCAGAAAACATCTGGTGAAAATATATATTTGCCTGTGCTTCAATGTCATCAGGACCTCCCTCGGAAGTAGGGGCATCTCTTCCAACAGCACCATGATTACTTGATTCATGCAGTGCTTCCAATCTCCTTAGTTCCTCCACTAATTGGTTGGACAGCAGCTGCCCTGAGTGAGATTGCAAAACCTGCAAATTTCATACCATTTTGATGTATTTACATTGAAGCAAGAGCACATCACCAAATGATAGCTGAAAAGAAGGATAGAAGAAACCTTCATAATTAAAGGACACGATTCTCGGCAGATATCTGAAATTGTAGCCTGAGGTTGTTGAATAGCACCTTCTGCAGCCTCATAAGTTGTTTTGCTCATAATTTCCTTCAAGAATTTCACACATTCCTGCAGGCACTAGCTGTTAGTGTGCATGTTAAAAGTATAGACTACAATCTGCATGAATCCACAGTGACATAGGGAAGAGGTCATATATATTACCTCAAGAAAATTCTCTCCTTTAGCAGTCAACTTTTCAACCAGCCATTTCTCAAGATTATGATGGTTTTTCCGAAAAGCAATTGTAGAAAGTTTTATACTAAATGCAAACGGGGTGGAATCAAGCACTGCAGGTAGGATCTGTTCCAAACAAAGGTATGAGAAATTGAGAATATAAAACAAGCACTGAAAAAATCCACTAAGACCATAGTGAGCTGTTGGTGCAAAACAAAAGGCCCATGATTGAATCTATTGATAAATTCAAAATGTGTATGCAATTTGCAATGTTCTAAAAGTGGGTCCTAGGCACTGGGTAGCCACTGCAATTAGGCATTAGATGGTGCATTACGCGGAAAACCTGCCTTGGAAGCTCTTTTGCTGCTATTTTAGTGTTTTAATGTCCAACTTTTATGTAATATGCTTGCTAATTGCTTGAAGTTCACTAATCAAGTCGGTCCTAGATGCTGGAGCAGTGCCTAGGTGGCCCCTATACGCTAGGCACCGGCCCTGCCCACCTGCTATCGCCTAGCGCCGTCTTGAATCAGGTGTGTAAGTAATTCTAATGTGGAATACAGAGCTTCATATACAGCATCAAGTAATATTTATGTGAGATATAAATCATGAAAACTACATTCCGCTAGTACAAAGTAAAGAACACAAACTAAATTGTGTTTTCAACCAATCACAATTCATGCCACTGCCACCGTGAATATCAAAAGTCTCCAATAAACACATCCTTGTGAAAAATAAAAAAAATGTCCTAAGTTGAAAGTGAACACATAAAAAAGCTCCAATAATCAGCAATTCAGCATAGTTTGACAACCAATTTATTGTTTAATTTGCCATGATAATTTTGATTTGGGTTGAAACTAAATTTAGCACCCATGGTTACATCTTCACCATCTAGGCATCTACATCATTTATACACAAACAAAACAAATCAGAGTTACCAAGCAAAGACTAATTGAATTACAAAACAAACACATCACATAAAAAACAACAAACTACAATAAGACTGTTCAGTTGTTAACCCAAAAGACTAGCTACAGAAGTTTGGAAGAAGTGTGTTACCGATAGGTCTTGGCATATCTCAACAGTTCTCAGAAGACAATTTATGTCAGAATGGGAATCAACAAATCCTCGAAGAGTGAGGTAGGGATTGACATGCCAGAGGGACTTTATAAGGCTGCTGGATGTGGTATCCTTCAGTATAGCAGGGAAAACACAAGACAATACTTCATACTGGAGGAGATTATATGCAGTCTGCAAACAGAGAAATGAAGTTCCTAATGTTAAGATGATAAGAAATATTCAAGGTAAGGCATTATACAAAATTGAGATGAGAAAACTTACATTGATGTGGCTGACACCAATAAGTAAGACATCAGGGCAATGAAGCAACGGGTAGTCAAGCATTGACCGAACCACGGTTGCATAGCCAAGTTCAGCAAGTTGGCATAAAACCTCCAGAAGGTCTAGGCAGTACCAAGCCTGGTTACCTTGCGTGATATTAGCCAATTCTGGAAATACCTAAAGAAGATCAAAAAGGTTAGTGGTGTGAATTATAAGGTGTTAATTAGGGGTATGACGTTTTGAAAGGATGCTATAGTAGGAATAAAAGATACCACCTTCCTAGAACAATGTTTGAACGTAAATGTATCAGATGGTGCAGCAACTGCATGTTTCAAGAATGATAATTGTCCTTCAGTATTCTTCCACAGTGACCCACAGATGACATGAAGAGGAAATGGATCCTGTATGATTCAAAGAAAAAGTTGGTTAAACAGCTAGGGAATTCAGTACTGTAAACAAGAAACTTTATACCTTGCAAACCCGAGAATATATAGACATCAGCAAACAAAATGCCGCTTCATCAGGGATACAAAAACCATCATGATCAAGATTTTCCATTACAGTAATCCAATTAGTTCTAGGGGCCTGCATCCACAAGTAAAGACAAGGTAGATTAAAGAACGAAGTGTAGAAAATAAAAAAGTGACAACAATGAAAACCAACAAGATAAAGGCTCACAATTTCATTAATTGAATCCACAAGAACATCAATATTCCATGCAGTAAATTGAGATGTGTCACTTGATTGGCTGTTGCCAAAGGCCGACATGAAGGTTGAATGTGTATTGTGAGCTTCACCAAGACCAACCCGAGTGCAAGCAACTGCTCCAAGTAACTTAGAGACATCCATATCATCAAGAGGTTCAAAAAGTGATAGTATTTCTTTGCAATGTGCAACATCAGCAGTACATCCATAGCCCAATTCAGTAATGATGCCGGCCATGCTTATTTCTTTCCCAATTTCAGATAAAAGGGAATCAAAATCATCATCTAAGCTATCAGCGTACATATCCATATGCCTGCAAGGCACAAAAGGCACAGAAATGCACATGAGTAAAGCAACAATGAAAATGAAGCATAATGTAAATAGAGAAAACATTCAAACCTTGAAAAAATAGTTAGCTGAGCATCATTGCCTTCCTTAATTGGGACCGGAACAAAGAATTGTCTCTCTTTGACTTTTAATAGGGAGATAATGTTAGTAAAAGAATCCATATGCTTTGAGAGGCCATCAGTCTCATGAAGAAACACAACAATATCATGAATTTGATCATTTGACATGACTTGTGCAGGATTTGAGCATAACTCCTTGATTTGAGTGATTGAGAACTTCTGCCCTATAAACAAGAAAAAAGGTTGTGCAACTTAGCATCTCAAGAAGGAGAATTAACAAATGACTGAGCCAGAAAAAATAAACATCTACCTTGCAGATTCAAGCCTAGATTATCAGAATCTGACAGGGCAAGCCCAACTCCAACTCTCTCTCCAGCAGATAGTTCAAGTACATTTGACAATGTTTCAAGGAACAAATCACTAACATGTACCGTCCTCAGTGCTTCACAAAAACTGGTGCTGAAGTATGGTTTATCCAAACAATACTTGAAAAGATTCGATAAGAGATCGTGTTTCAATTGAGAGTTATTTGCCACCTCAGCATTCAACAACACTTCATCCAAACAAACTTGAAGCAGCAAAATGCATCCATCAGGGCTGCAGTCCGTTAGCTGAAACAGTGAAAAGATAAACATATCAGAACAGAATGGCTCCAATCCACAAGCAAAACCGAATTTCAGTGGTGGTAATTACGATTTTTTATAATGAAAGCTTTTATTGAACTTAGACAATTACATCAAGAAGATACAATTGTTCTAAGAACACTACCGGCTTCTGCATAGCTAAGATGCACATGGCCAAAACCCACTAAAAAGGAGAAGAAAAACATGAAAAATCAAGGGGCATCAATTATGAAGTTAGATCACCACCCATCTCCTTGGTAAAACACTCTCTGGCCATCTGCTCCAATTGTTGACAAGCCACAACAATTAAATCATGTATATCTGGCTTCTGTAGAATAACCCACTTTTCAAAACAACAGACGAGATATACATCATTTAGAATTATCAAGATTCCACGATGCCAAAGACAGCATGCACCAATAAGATGATCAAATGCAAGGCAGCACTGTAACAAAATTGAGTGGTTTTAAGAACACGGTAATAAAAAATGTGGATTGTAGGTTATGCAATTTGATTGTTATATATAAATGTACAACTGACATCCCAAGATATCTGCAAATAGCAAATTCATGTAGAAGATCATGAACACATACATCATAACACAATTCCCATGTGCACACTTCCAAAGTTTTAACATAATTGTCAATGTTAACAAAGACCCAATGTTCTCTTCACCACACTATATATGAAGCACTATAGCGAGCAATTCCAACAAAAGCAATGCATAATAGGAAAACCAGACTGACAAGCTGCAGGTAAGACATAATCCAATCCATGAGTGAATTTTGCACGAGCATCGAACTGGACAACTCCAAGTCTCCAACCACGGAACATGTGCACCATACACAGGGATCTAAGCGACCAAATAGCACGGTCCACCGTCCACGTTATCCGAAAGTGAGCAATCCACACCGAAACCCTAGATTAACTCGAGCATAATAGCAACAAAGGGGCAGCCCTATATTGATCTTCATCCATACACATAGGACAGATAAATCCGTCAAAACCACAGATCAGACCTAAGAAGAGGCGCTTCCAAGTGACGAATCCAGCACGGAGGTGGATCTCTGGACCCAGACAACGGAAACACGAGCCGATGACGGTAGAGCGAAACGAAGCACCTCAGGCCTGGGATTTCGGATGGGGCGCAGCATCTCGTGTTACCTGGCAGAGCTCGCGGTGGGTGGAGTCGAAGGTGGAGTCGTCGACGCCCTGCACCAGGGAGCGGACCTCGGCGGCTACTGCGGAATTGAAAGGGATCATCTCGCCGGCAGCGGCGAGCGTCGGGCGCCAGCGGCGGCGCTGGCGCTAGGGGTTGCTGCTACGAGGAGCGCGACTGCGCGACGCTGGGAGAGCAAGGGCAAGGGCGACTGGGTGAGGCGAGGAGGGGCGCTTCAGTGCTTGCAAAAGGCGAATTGCGACGTCCGTGTCGGGGTGCCACAGGCACGCCGCCGGTTGATGGGAAAGACAGAGAAGAAATGAATACGCTTTCATTCTAAGGAGACGTAATCCTACGCTACTTCTTTCGACCCGCCCATAACAAGCGGCCCAAACTTGGACGGCCCATAGCGGGCCGGGCCTTGTAACTCGTAAAATTAAGTTTACGGTAATTTTTTCATTATTTAAATAGATGAAAAAATATTTTAAAAAAATAAAAAAATGCACTGTTGATGAAGTTCGAAACGATACCTAAATTATGGAACTTTATTAGTTCGTATTTTTTGTTTTTTTCAGCGACGTGATATATTTTAGCGATAGATAATAGTGATGAGCCCACTTAGGCCTTTCGTGTGAGAACCCGGCTGCAGCTCCCTCCGGTGGCATCTCATTAGTATCATCATGTACGCCGTAATATGATATAATTTATGCAATGTTTTGGTTGTATGTGTCATTTCATTCATGTATCATTCTATTTGGGATGATCTCGTTTGAATATTTTGCTCGAACCATGTGATACAGAATTGCTAGGAATATTTTATAAATCTATATTAGTTCACATAAATCTATATTAGTTTACATAAAGTGCAAAGGGTTATAAACATTATAAATAGTTGGTTAAATCGGTTACTAGTTTAGTTAACTAGTGTTGTTCGGTGATTGGTTTGGTTTTGAGACGTAGTTAACCGATTAGCCGATTTTGAATCATGCATGTTTTGGCTAAGGAGAAGCAATTTGTTGTATTTTATGGTTAACCGATTATTTAATCGGTCATTATTGTTGCTGAAAAAATCCCGGTTACCATTTTTCTATAACTAAAATTATTTTTAACCAATTAAACCGAACTAATAAAATCATATTAACCGTATAATCATATTAACCGAAAGACCTACCCCAGTCTCTGTCTACAAAAGCTCTAGAGGATTGACCTGTTTTTTCGTACACTTGTTTTCCTCGGAGTTGGTAATTTGGTAATTTGATGATGGAACTTGAAGAGTATACCTTTTTTTACTGAAAGGATAAGACAAAGTAATAAATATAAAACTACCCGTACGAACTTCCTAAATTTCGAAGAAAAAATTCGGACGATACTTCGTCATTAGTAAATAATGTTTTTATTGATAAAAGTATTTTAACAAAATAAATAAAATGAAAAATAAACAAATCTAAATTAAAACATCGCTATTTCTTGAACACGATGTCGCGGACGATATCACACATAATGTTTGATCCGTTTGAAATATTTTTTTAACAAAGCGGCGAAACATTTTTCACGTAGTATTTAAACATCGTCCATTTTTTAAATCTGAGTGATGCGTCTGAGCTAAACAAAACCAGTTACGACCTGTCGGTTCCTCGTCATAATTCATCTGTGCTGGTGGGTTGTGGGCCTTGTGGCCCTTGGGTGGGGCAGGTGGTCTTTGCAATTGCTTTTGTCAGTGGGTAGTCGCATTTACCATCGCTTAGGCCCAACTGGCCCTGTCTGTCTGATTGCTCCCAGCTGGGTTCCTGCAGGATTCCCAGGGATGAACACACACATGATGGATGATGGATGTGTGGGCATGGGCGTCACACACCACCTCGCCGCTCGCCGGCGCCCGGCGCCGCCGCACGGTCACCGCTCCCGGCAGGACCGGCCGTTCGATTCGACGACGGTGCGACGTCGACGGGCAGCGGCCATCCAGTGCGACGACGGATCATGGGCCTACTACGCCGACGCCGGAGCAAGTGTGAAGTGTCAAATCGAGCAGCACGCAACGTGACAACCGATAACCACTCGTCGTCTCAGCGCTCTCGATATCGCTTTGCATTATGCCTGCCCGCTGTCTCTGTGTAAAAGCCAACAAACCCTCCTGTCCAGTCGCTTTGCACGCCATGCCGCCTGCTGCCACGCGAGAGCACAGTGCTGCGTGCAGCGTGCATGATTCCTCCGCTCCTCCCCCCTTACCTTGCCGGTGGAAGCTTGGATTTATCCTGTACTCTCGATCTAATACCGTTTCGACCTCTCTGCAACTTGCTTGTTCTTGCCTACTGACCTCACTTGCTGTACCTGCAGCTGCAGGTCACATCCCCTAAGCAGAGACGTCTGACTTTGCGAGCGAGCACATACACCGGACTAGTACTGGAGACAGAAGCCTGAACAATGAACATGCATCCATGATTATTTCAGTGCCGGAGTACCATGCATCCCTTTCTAATAGTGTTTAATATTCCTTACAAACTTAATCTTTGTATTTAAGTGACATATTTTTGCTTTGCTTTTTCGTTAACTCTGTCTTTAACCGGAGCCACACAATAATCAAGCAAACACCACCACATGGACGTCGGCAGGCGGCACGCGAGGTCGCTCCATGGCCAACTGGTACTTTTTTTCATGTGCGGAGAAGGGAAAATTCAAACGTCGACGCGAATAAGTGAGCAGAGAAGGACACGCTACTAGGGTACCACCGTCACGTGAGACCGGACCATTGCCCACTCTTTCCCCTGCCAAAAAAGGCCGGCCATGATAGAGCCAAGTCACGTGCTGACCCACCCACCACCGCTCCCCTCACCTCGCGTCTTTCTTTTTCGCCATTAAAAAGCTTGACCTAACGCATACACATAGGGTCAGAGAGAGAGAGAGAGGGGGAGGGAGGTGACGTTAATGGCCATGGCGAAAGGGCCGAGTACTGGCAGTACCGGGAGAAAAATTTCAGCTCGAAATAACGAGAAAGCAATGGAGGACGGACGAACGGGACGAGGCGCACGGTATGTTAGTACGCCGTACGAGCGACAACTAATCACCCTGACTAATGGCGATCGCCCGGCCGTTTGGATTAAGGGATGCATTGGACGGCTAATCATAGTCGTAATTATGCACTTATGTCAACAGCAGAATTGATTGATGATCTCGGATAGAACTTGCAAGGGAGGTAGGTACCAACAAATTAATTAACAAAAACATGAAAAATGTCTGGAATAATAAGGACGAGAAGAGGATCGGAGGAAATAAACAAGAAGGAGACGGGAGAATTTCGCAAAAGGATCGATCTTAAGCCGCGTGTGCGCGCGCGTGCATGCATGCGATGCGATGTGTGCGTGGTTGGCGCTCCGGCGCCTGGAGGCCGGCCGGTCGATCGATCAGCACACACCGTAGTCACGGAACATGAGCGATTCCGGCCTCCCGGCAGCGGCGGCGGATCCTGCGGCGGCGGCAGCGGCGGCGGCGTCACGGTGGCTGCCGCGGATGATGACGAGCTCCTTCTGGCGGCGAAGCTCCATCACCTTGCGGTGGGAGTTAGAGTGCTGGGTCAGCACGAAGGTGGGGCTCGCCGCCGGCCTGTACTCCGGCATCAGGCGCCCGGACTTGAACCTCACGCCGCACGCGTTGCACAGGGTCTTCGGCCCCAGGGGGCCCGTACGCCACTGCGGCGTCTTCTCCGACGCGCAGTGCGTGCACCGCCGCACGCCAGCCTCCATGCCCACTTCCCCCGCGGGCCCAGGACTCTTCTTGCCGCGGCTGCCGCTGGATCCGTTCGGCCGTGCCGGCTTGTTAGAAGACGGGAAGTCTGACGACGAGCAGGACGACGAGGGCGACGTCTGCGACGCCGGGCGTGGGACGAGGGAGTGCCAGGCGGCGGCGGCCGCTGCGGTGGCGCGTGACCTCTTGCTACGCGCGCCGCGGCCAGGAGCCGCCGTGAGACAACTGTCTTGACCAGCCGAGCTTCCACCACCGTTGTTGGCAGCGACCGCCGCCGCCATTGCGGCATGCGCGGAGGCCTGGTAATTGGGCATGTCGGAGTAGGAGTCGTCGACGAACTTGGATAGCCATTCCAGCTCCGCAGCTTCCTCGCTCTGAACCATGCACAGAGACACACATCCATAGCCATTGTTCAGCTCAACCGTTTGATCTCAAAACCACACTTACGTGCATATGCAAAATTGACAGGATATGTGCAAGGACACATATGTACGTAAGTGGCAAGATTTGAGTGCGATCTTGAATTATCGGCTGCTTACGGGTATGTAGAACTCGTCGGCGAAGGAGAGAAGCGACGTCTGGTGATCCGAGGACGTGGCGGACGGAGTGGTGCCCGACGGCTCGCCCATGGCGCCGAGGTGGTGGCCGTTGTCAGCGGCGGCGGTGGCGGCCGCGGAGGAAGGGAAGAACTCGTGGGCGCCGGCCGTGTTGGAGAGGTCGAGAAGTTCGTCCACGCGCATGGCGCCGTCGCCGCCCATCTGCGGCGCCATCCCGTAGAAATGGTGGGAGTAGCCCCCGGCGCCGTTGCCGTGGTGGCCGCCGCCGATCATCGGCGCGGCGCTGATGCTGGAGCCGTTGTGGTGGTACGTGCTCATCCCCATGCCGAGGTCGACGCCCATGGCCATTTCCCACTCCGACGCCATCCCGATCCACACCAGCTAACCCCGTACGTACACCACGTTCAGAATTGGCCAACCTGCAGCCGGCGCGCGGTTACTACTCGAGGTCCCTTGAAACGGGCAGTGCAACTGCTGCCCGTTTCTAGTACGAGCTAGCTATCTTTGCTAGCTAGCCACCAGAGATGGGTGCGAGCTACTGAGTGAGTGAGTGATGAGTGAGTGAGTGAGCTCAGAGAAGTGTGATTTTAGCAGAGAGCTGCGAGGAAGGGGGAGGAGAAATAGTGCTGGGCTTTGCAGAGCTAGCTCCAGTCGCTCACCAGTAACAAGGGTTGTTGTGAAGTGTAATTAATATAGAGTGGAGGACGAGAGAGAGAGAGAGAGAGAGAGAGAGAGAGAGAGAGAGAGAGGAGGGAGGTGTGTAGTGGGAGCAGCAGCACGAGCTCTGTACATGTGTGTGCCCAAAAACAATGTTTGACAAAAGCTGTGCATAAGATACTAGCATTAGGATGGTGCGATTAGAGGAGGAGGTATAGAATTAGGAGTTGCAGAGAGAAGAGGAAGCTGCAACCCAGCACAGGAGCAGGCCCCCAACGTGCCTGCCCCATGCTCTGCCCACCCACATTCATCAGATGGGTACGTGCTCCACCACTTGCACCTCTCTTTTTATCTATCACCTCTCCCTTCCTGAATTCAACAGCCGGGCACTGTCACTGTGCTTAATCTTTTAATTAACCAGGCATAATTAAGTGGGGACTTGGGGGTATCTATCTGTCTAAAATTACTTAAATTCGCTGGAGCTTTTGTCTCCACCAGAAAACAAAGAGGGAGTAAAGAATCTATCACGTTACTTTAACCGCAATGCATGCGCACGAGCACGTGACTCCATGAGCTGTAGGCGCCTGCATGCGGGAGTGTCCATGAAAACAGATGCCGAAGCATTCAGAAAAAGTTTACTCTGAATTCACATCATATGTATTTAACACTATCAGTTCACACGTTAATGGCATAGTTAAAGTTACGGTGAGAAGATTTTATTTGGAAGCATCGTGCCCGCCCTGGTCGAAATGAATGCGAGCAAGCTACAGGTCGCAGGAGGGAGGCCGGGTCACACTCGCACTCGCACACCCGATCTCCTCGCCCGGCCGTACGCGCGCGCACCACCCCTGCCGCGCGCCGCGCCGCCCCTTTCGCGCGGCAGCAGAAAGTCTGCGGCACCGACTGTTTCCCGTCCATCCGTCCGTCCATCCATCCATCACCGCCGACGCGCCGTACCCCTCCGGTATGACGAGCGCGGCTACTAGCTGGCTGACACGGCGCTTCTTGCCGGTCTCGGCAACACATGCGCAACAATAGACCTATCTGTAGCCGACCGTCCCGGCGTTAAACATAACGTCGTCGTCGTCGTCGTGGTGGTCGACTATAGGAGGTTTTTGGCACTGGCCGGCCAGTAGCCGGGCCGGGCGTGGCTGGACCGGCGGCCGGGGAGGAATCTTTCTTTATATAGGCCACAAGCCAATTACTACGTCCCGAGCGGTTGTCTGCCGCGCCAAGCTGCAGCTGTGTGCAGCATGCATGCATGCATGCTTGCATGTCTTCCTGCGTGCAGGGCGTGTGTGCGTGCATGCGTGCTCCGGTGCGCGCGAGCGAGCTCGGCACATGCCGTGATGGGATCGATTGGTACCTAACGTAAAAGGCCTTCCAAGCACCACCACCCCCTGCTTGGTTTCCTCAAGTACGCTCATAACTCGCTCCACACACATACACATCTATCCATTCAAAACACGGTAGCGACCTGCCTTGCCTTGTTTAAGCGAGTTTATCATTCTGAAAAACAAATAAAAAGTATAACAGATCAGCTTCTAGAAATCGGTTCATCTCTAAATTCCCTGGTCTAAGCTTGCTTTCAACTATGTACGTACGTACGTACGGATGTAGAGGCCAAGCATATGCACGTATCTATCCACGACACGCACGTACCTACGTCACATACGTGTACATCACTCGACCGTGTAAACATCGGAACGTACGGCGGGGTCGGCGTAGCTATAGCTAGGAGAGGTATATACGTCGTGTACATGCGTACACACGTACGTACGCACGCACGCACGTACATACACACGAGGCTGTACGTAGTACGGTAAAAGTTCTCCACTACTAGCAGTACTGGCACGTGGTGCACGTATACGCAGTAACGATCGAGCGGGCGGTTAATTAACCGAGAGCAAGCAAGATGAACTGAAAATGACCACCCCGACATTAGACATGTTGACACATGGTGCACCTGACACACGGAATATTGATACGTGAGCTAATGATGCCAAGCTGTCGTCTAACGCGCTGGCCCCTCTCGTGGAGGAGTAGTAACCTTTAGGTGACACCAGTAACTGGTCAGCTTTTTTATAACCTAACAGGAGTGATTATTAGCTTTAGAGACACTTGTTTAAAGCTCAACGTACCCAGTTCTTCCACTCTTTGGATAGCTAGTTCCGTTTCGATCGGTTCATCAACCTCGATTGGCTGCTGCTGGCCCTATGGCAACCTTGATTTAATGGATGACAACCACACTTTGTGTACCCTAACTAACTTGTCAGACTTCTCGTCCGTCTATGTTCGTTGGTAAAACGTAGAAATTGCATCATGCTCATCAGAGAACAAGAGCAGCATCACCGACTCTACCGTACCACTACTTATGAATGCCTTAAGAGCTGAATTGCAGAGAGTTCACTTATATTAGTGCCTAAATCTTTTATAGGCACGTGTATTATGTCGGGCACTCGGCAAACCCTAAACACTTGGCGAACTATCTGTTTGTCTGAGTTTCTAGGGTGTATACACACTTGGCAAAATATTTAGACACTCAGCAAAATATTTTTTAAAAATCGAGCCAACGGAGGTGTTAACAGTGTAATGCCATCTCAAAAAACAATACAACTTTGTCGAGTGCCACTGTCCTAACGGGCATTCGATAAATCCTAGTATCTGCCGAGGACTAAGTGTCGTTTTTGTCACTCGACAAATATTCATTTCTATCGGCCACCCTATCGCGCCATGTCACCGGGGGCATGTTTTGCCAAGTGCCTTATAGTGGCACTCGACAAAACCGCCGTCACGCAAGGTCCGACCGTTACACACTTTTTTGTGTCAAATGTTACGTCAGGCACTCGACGAGTGTTCGATAAAAAACATCCGACGAACCCTATTCACCGGCAGCAGGAGCGTTCACCAAGTATACATTGCTGAGTGCATGTGGTTCTTGACGAATCAGTGTTTTCCGTCGTGCAATATCTTCTCAAATAAAAGATACCCTGGATTTATGTTTCTCTAGCCAACTGAAACAAACGCTGTATTTGTGTATACACTTATTATAAACGGATGGGAGAGAAACTTCACGAAATATCAAGACGACATTTATGGGAGTCAGAATCTTAGAACTGATCATTACAAGTGCGTGGGTAATGGGTTGCATGTATATTCCTCAAGAGAAAAGAAACAGTGTGCCACTATGAGCGATCACACCCTAATCACATGCTTAAAGCTAGCGCTCAGACACATTAATTACGGTACCGTGTTGTATACAGCTAGCAAGCGAGCGAGAGCTTTGAGTGAGCTGTCTCAGCTTGCCCACAGCTTGCTCATTTGACATTCGAAACGGGTTTGGTCAAAGCTCCAAATGGTAGCTAAGATCCTATGCATACCAGGTACCCTTTCTACTATGAAAATTAGGATCTAGACTAGCTACTACATGCTTCATATTGTCAAGTGGCCATGTCGTGCGCTGTTTAGGTAGACGTATGGTCTCCATGGATAGGTAGAAGCTAAACGTTTAAACTTGGAATGGGAATTGAGAGTTTGAGTGTGGACTGTGGAGAGGAGATCACCTTGCACAGCTGCATATATGCTAGCTAGCTTCCGTCGCCGCCGGCCTCAGCTCAGAATTCGGATAAGCGAACGCTAGCGCTGTGTCATATGCGATAATGTCACTGCAGAAATCTACTACTACTGTGTGTACACCGGATGCCAATCACTTTCACTTGTGACACTACGAGCCTGCCACTGCTCTTGACGCAGCGCAGTAATCAATGATGAGGTGAGGTGAGGTGAGGATGTGGCGGTGGCCATGCATGCAAGCTACGGATCGAGTGGCGGTTGGGGTTGGGATGGCGCGTGGGACCGCCGGTTGCGGTGGTAGTTACCGCAGGTAAAGGGCGCGCGGGTTGACGTCAAGGCAACGTGGAGTGTCGGCGCTGATGGGGACCTCCTCCTGCCGCGCCTCACTCCACTAGCTCCAACTCCACCCCTCGCGTTTACTTTCCCTTCCCCTCACTTACTTTTTCTTAACTCTCTTCACCGTTGCCAAATGCTCTATATTCTCTCTTATCTCTTTCTCTCTCTCTCTCCAATCCATTCGCAGCTCCCAGGAGTGAGGGAGAAGAGAAGGCGCACACTGCACACACTGCGCAGAGACAGCAAAAAATGAGAGAGAGGAACGAACCACCAGCAGGGAGAGACTAGCTAGACCATGCATGCACGTCATCCACAGAGGTATGGTGGCGCATGGTGTGCCCATGCAGTCGTGGTACGTACGTACTAGCGGTAGCAGTAGCACTCCAAGCTACTGTGTGTCTGCAAGACATGAGCAGTGCAGCCAGTGTGCTGGTGTCTCTGCTCGCTCGCCTTCATTTCACCGTCCGCCAGCGCTCGCCGCGCAGAGGCATGCAGGCATGAGGCATGCATTCGGCCGGCGGGGAGCTAGATCTCTTCTGTCCCGCGACACGCCGGCGGCCGGCCTCTGCGTTCGCGAGACAGCGGGAGAGAGAGGCCGCGCGTGACGACGATGAGTGACTCGGTAGCGGTGAAAACTTGGCGATAGATGATTCGTGTCCTCTCCTCCTCTCAAGTGTCAAGTCTCCGGCCTTCAGGCCGGCGAGATCGAGACAGGTTAGACAGGATTAATAAAAAACAGTTATTAGCATCGTAAAAATAACGATAACTAAACGGATAAAATCAACATCGGGTAGTAATAGTTAGGCCTACTGATTTTGCAAGCTGCTGATAGCTCAGGCGCCACTGCAATCATGCTCCCTGCACACGCTGCCCCCTAGCCTCCGGTCCGAGACGTGGACGCCTCTTTGGCCATTCCCTACACCATTCCGTACAACTAAACGAGATCCAAAATATTTATACCTATCGTGATTTTAGTGTCGATGATACTAAAACTCACACATGAATGGTAAAATTATTACGCTACTCTACCGTTCAAAGAACCTTATATTATATTTTGGTACCTGACATATCTGTACACCTCAGCTCCTTTTGTGGAATGGATTTCGAAGTATGGTTGCAGGGATCTACAATACAATGTCAGATAAGTGCACGCATGCCTGCACATTACACTGTATCGAAAACAACGCAGGGCCCAAAATCGCTCCATCTCTTTAACAATTAATTAGCTGGTGACATTTTAAGGGGATTAGCTCCTCTCTCGGTTGCATAATTGGGGGCGATATGCATGCATGATAGAGGAGCTGTCACGACCTACTCGAGCTTTTGGAGAGTCCTTTTCCAAGTTGCTCTGAGACAAGCAAAGCAACTACTGTTGTGGCACTCCAATTAATAACACATGTATACGCCGGGTGACATGTCGAATATTTTTTCCTCAGCTAATCTGTCTACAGGAGGACCATTGTCCTTAATGATAAAATCTGATTTTTTTTTGAATAATTGAGAAACCAAGGGTGGTTTCGGTGTTTTGTGATGAGTGATTGACTGGATTTTACCCTCTGTTCGAAGGGTACCTCCGGAGGGGCTTCGGAGGTGGTACCTCCGAAGGGTGTTCGGAGGTGGTGTCACCGGAGTGTGTTCGGTGTTTGCTTGCTGCAGCTGTTGCAGCGGAGTGTACCTGTCGGAGGGGTCCGGCAGTACACGATGACTGGGTTCGTACCGAGGGATTCGGTACTTTGGGCGGTACACCGGAGTGTGTGCCGGAGGTTGCTAACCCGGAGAGGTCTCCGGAGTACTGGATACACTTGTTTGCTTGTCGGTGGTGCGCAGGGACTTCGGAGGCGACGGACAGGGTTCGAGCCGGGTGAACCTGGGTCAAGCGGGTGGCTTGATGCCAGGGGAGCGGGGAGCTCCGTCACGGTGGCTGCGAAGGTGGTCCGGGTCGGTCCTCGGGTCGAGACGCGCCAGGTGAAGGCAGAGAGTGCGGAGCGTGGCTCCGGCTGAAGGTACTCCGAGACAAAGTCCTCGGAGGTGAGGCACTTCGAAGGTACTCCGGATGGAGTGACTTCGGAGTTGGTGGACCAAGTCCTCTGCGGAGGCAAGGAGTTCGAAGTGTGCTCCGGAGGGAGACACTCGAAGGTGGCCCGACGAAGGTCTCAGAAGTCGAGGCGCATCGAAGGCATGGTCCGGGTGAGGCTCGTCGAGAAGTGTGCTCGGAGTGAGACACTGCGACGGAGTGCTCATGGAATGCTTCATGCGGAGGCCTTGGACGAAGGAGGGACTTCGAAGGGTGGTACTCCGAAGGTGGGCTTCGGAGTGAGGATGACTTGAGGTGCTTCGGCCATACATGGCTTCGGTACACGGACGGACGGTGTACGAGCTCGGAGTAGCTGCGAAGCCGTGGTGATCCACTCCGGAGGTGGTGGTGCGAAGGCCCAAGGGCTTTGACGGCTTCGGCTCAAAACCGTCACTGTATCGAAGGACTTCTTCGGCGGAGCGGAGGCCAACAGGCTGCAGGCTTCTCGCCGAAGCTTCCGCACCCCTCGCGTGCGAAGGGAGGTTCCAGAAGTCAACACTGTAAAGGCTGACACTGTCTGTTCTGAAAAGGCTGACACTGTCCCCTCTGCAGCTGACAGAGAAGCCTCCAAAATAAAGGTGGACTACCTTTTGTACCCCTTAGTTCTGTAGAGACAAATCTGTTGTAAACCCTAGGGGTAAAGTAGTCACTTCCTTAGGATGAAGCCGTGGGCTATAAATATGGGGGCTCGGTAGGTAACATTCAACACTTTGAGCATTTACTGTTGAGCTCCTGTAGACAGACCTCGCTGTATTCATTCTGAGTTCAATTCATTTTGTGTTCCTTGTTCAAGCGGCGAAGCCCTGCTTCTGTGTGCTTTTGCTTGAGCTCGTATTGCATACCTCGCTAGTCTTTAGTTCACCGAAGCCTGTCTTGGCGAAGGGTGTTTTTCTCGCGAAGTGTGTTTTGTCAGTGTGCTGTCGCACTGTGTAACACGAGGCAAGACCTCGCTGCTTACTAGCGAAGCCCTGATCTTTTCCCGTTGTGCTTCTTGTGTCGAAGCCCTTAGCGTGGTCCGTTTTGTGTGCGAGTAGACCTTCGGGTACGAAGCTCAGCACCAGTTGCTGTCGCCAAGTACTTGGTCGAAGTCCTCAGAGGGCTGTCCACTCTTGCGAAGGGTGAAGTGCGAAGTCTGCTCAAAGCACCCTGTGTGCGGAGCCTGCACTGACTTAGCAGAGTTGGTTTTCGAGGGTTGTTAGTGGAGCGAAGTCTTCTTGGCTTCGAACTTTTGCTCCTCCGAAGCCTGTGTTCGAAGGTGTCGAAGTACCTCCGAACCAGACCTTCGAAGGCTGTGTTCGAAGCCTGTTCCGCAGAAGACAGAACAGAACCGAAGGCTAAGTTTTTAGCCCGAAATTTTAAAAGCTCCCATTCACCCCCCCTCTGGTCGCCGTTTCCGGTCCAACAATTGGTATCAGAGCAGGTTAAGATCACCAGTTGACCTTAACCGGTTTTGTGATCTGTTGGCGACATGGATAGAGGCAGTAAAATTCCTCTGTTCGATGGGACAGATTTTGCATACTGGAAGGTGCGCATGGAGGCTTACTTGTTAAGCCAAGGAAATGCAATTTGGGAGATTGTGGACTCACAATACTCCATCCCTGATACCCGCACCACTCAAACTGAAAAAGATCAGTATATAGCCAACTCGAAGGCAAGGAACATACTGTTCATTGGTTTGAGTCGGAGTGAGTTTGATAGGGTGCAGCACCTTAGGACTGCTAGGGAGATTTGGACAACACTCACTGTCTTTCATGAGGGCTCTGCTCAGATTAAGGCCAGGCGCCAAAGCACCTACAATCAACAGTATCAGCTGTTTGTGCAGGCACCTGGTGAATCTGTAGATGCCATGTTTTCTCGCTTTGACGCGATAGTGAGTAACTTGCGATCCAACGGGACGCTTGCTTACAGTGATCACGATAGGGCTATCAAGCTTCTCTATGCTCTTGACCGTAGCATATGGGAGGTGAAGATATCCAGCATTGAGGAGTCCACAGGTTATGACACTCTAACCTGTGATGAACTCTTTAGCAAGCTGAAGTCCACAGAGATTGCCAAGGCATCTCTTGCTGTGCACAGAAGCTCTTTGCCACAGCCATTGGCATTGGTTTCTAGCACTAGCCGTGGCACCACTGCAGAACCAAGCACATCAGGCACTTGTGTTCTTGCAGATGGTTTTGCTTTGTCCTCCCTGGTCTCCGTCACAAAGGAGCAGGTGGATACTCTAGCAGATGATGAGCTTGCTCTCATTGCCCGGAGGTTCACCCGCTTTCATCATGAGAGACGGGATCAGAGGAGAAGTGGTTTTAGTGGCTGTTATGAATGTGGCGACACCTCTCACATTAAGGCCAATTGCCCCAAGGTCAAGAAGAGAGATGAGAGTGACCGCCCCAAATTCCACAAAAAGGAGAGGAAGCCCTTTGTGAAGGGCAAGCGCGGCAAGATGGCTAAGAAAGTAGCCAAGGCCGCTTCCAGAGCTTTTGTTGCTGCTCTCAGCGACATCGACACTTCCTCAACTGAGGAGTCGAGCTCTGAGGAGGAGAAGTCCCCAAGGAAGGAGGACAAGAAGGACAAGAAGGGACGTGACTTCACCGGCCTTTGCTTCATGGCCGACAGCGATCACAGCGGCGATGAGCTTGACTCATCTGAGGTAAACCTATCATCTGACCAGCTACTAATTAAATTAGATGAGCTGAATGAAGTAGTGCTAGGTCAGGATAGATTACTTGTGCAAGCCGCTAGAGAAAGAAAAGACCTTAGACTTAGGCTAGAAAATATGTCTACTGAATATGCCTTGCTTAAGTCTAAATTTGATGATGCTGAATGTGAATCATGTTCTGTTGTCATGAGTGAGCTTGCTCAGTTGCGTTCTGTTCATGCTCAAACTCTTTCTGAGCTTGAGACTGCACAGAAGCAGCTTTTGGAGGTGGATTCTAGACCTCATGATATTATTGATTGCATGAACTGCTCTTTATTACGCGATAGCATTTCTTTACGTGATAAGCATGTTCATGATTTGGAGGCTAGATTGGAGAGGGCCGGTAGTTCTAAGGATGTGCAGCCTGTGTGTGACACTTGCATCACCCTTAAGGACCAGCTAGGCACTGTCAGAGAGCGAGCTGAAAATCTCATGTCTGAAAATGAATACCTTCTTTCTGTGGTAAATAAATGCACTGAGGGGAAGGGTAGGATGGATTTGCTCTTGGCCAAGACCAAGTTGTGTGCTGATAGAGCCGGGGTAGCTCTAGGTTTGGGTTTTGAGAGGATAGCTTCAGACAGTAAGCCCAAAACTGTTTTTACCTCTCCCACCACCCTAGAGAAAGAGAGAGCTCTGTTGGACACCCCATCAGCCAAAAAGCCTACCCATCCACCAAAGAAAACCACTCCTCCTACCAAGAAAATTCCTCCCAAGAAAACCACACAGAAGAAACCCAAGGAGCCTGTGAGAGTTGCTCCTGTGACCCATGAGAGTGCCCCCAGGAGAGTGTTTCACTGTTCTTATTGTCAGCGGGCGGGTCATTTGATTGGTTTCTGTTTCCGTCGCATCAAGGATGAGCGACGTGCACAGGCGATGAGCTATCAGGACATGCATTACCCATCTTTAGGTATGCATGAGTCTGAGTTTTACTCTCGTCCTGTTTTTGAGGCTCCTCGTGCTTCTCGGAGAGGTTTTGCTCCTCGAGGTGTTCACCATGTTCCATATGGTGGTGGACCTCGAGCGAGTAGCTTTGTACCTCGTCTGAGTAGGAGACCTCGACATGCTTTGCGTTCTTTGCATGTAGGTAGACCTCGCACTTTGCATCATTCTGATTATTATGTGCGTAGACCGTCTGCTTTTACTGTGCCTACTACTCGTGTCACTCAGTGCTGGATGCCTCGTCATTATTTTACTCACCCCAGCACTGAGCGATCGAGGCATTCTTATCATGTGTAGGCGACAGGTCGAGGCTTGGAGGGCACGTGGATCATGGACTCCGGTTGTTCGCGCCACATGACCGGAGATGCAGCTTGGTTCTCCAGCCTCACAACAACCAAGCAAAGGGAACATATCACCTTCGGAAACAATCGAAGGAGTAGAGTGAAAGGTAAAGGTGTGGTAAGAATTAATTCGAACTTCACTCTCAAAGATGTTGCTTTGGTTGAGAACCTGGGATACAATTTGCTGTCTGTATCTCAGTTGCTTGATGAGGGCTTCGAAGTGCGATTTCATCGCGATACTTCGCAAGTGCTCAATTCTGATAGCGTTGTGGTGTGTAAGATCTTTAGAGTTGGGAGAGTTTTTTGGAGCTGATTTTTCAGAGTCGTCTGGTTCTTCTCATTGCCTTGTTGCTCATTCGACTTCTGAGCTTTGGAAGTGGCATAGGAGACTAGGGCATATGAGCTTTGAGTTGCTTGCTCGTCTGAGCGCCCTAGGTTTGATCCGAGGATTGCCCAAGCTCAAGTTTGAGAAGAATTTAGTTTGCACTCCTTGTCGACATGGTAAAATGATTGCCGCTTCGCATTCGCCAGTCACCACTGTGATGACTGAACAGCCCGGAGAACTTCTCCATATGGACACTGTAGGTCCTTCTCGGGTTAGTTCTTAGGCGGCAAGTGGTATGTACTTGTTATTGTCGACGATTTCTCTCGCTACTCTTGGGTCTTCTTTCTTGCCAGCAAGGATGAAGTGTTTTCACACTTTCGGAGCTTGGCTTTGAGACTTTTCACTGAACTCCCTGGTGCATTAAAATTCATTCGAAGCGATAATGGCACCGAGTTCAAAAATAGTCTCTTTGTTGACTTTTGCATGGAGCATGGCATAGAACATCAATTCTCTGCTCCGCGGGTTCCTCAACAGAACGGTGTTGTTGAGAGGAAAAACCGCACTTTGGTTGAGATGGCTAGGACGATGCTTGATGAGCATAGGACTCCTAGAAAATTCTGGGCTGAGGCCATGAACACTGCTTGCTACATCTCAAACCGAATTTTCTTGCGCTCAATTTTAAATTTGACATCTTATGAGCTGCGTTTTGGGAGACAGCCCAAGGTTACTCATCTTCGAGTTTTTGGCTGTCGCTGCTTTATCCTAAAACGTGGTAACTTGGATAAATTTGAGTCGCGATCTTCTGACGGGATCTTTTTGGGTTATACTACTCATGGTCATTCTTATCGTGTTTATAACTTGGAAACTAACACTGTCATCGAGTCATGTGATGTGACTTTTGATGAATCAACCCCCTCTGTTAGTTCTGCTTTTGAACAGGCAAATGAACACGACATGGAACAGACCTTATTCGAAGACGAAGTTCCCGAAGAATTCGAGGATGATCCCCTACTACCCTCGACATCAACCCCCGAAGCTGACCCCGCTTCTACTACTTCGGCACGAGGTCCCGAAGCGTCTACCTCGACATCGGTCATCTTGGACCACTCCAACGCACAAGTTGAGGGGGAGACTGCATCCCGCCGCGAGGCTCCACATCATGTCCAAAGGATGCACCCTCCCGAGCAGATCATTGGTGAGCTTGATCAAAGGGTAACACGTTCTCACGCTCATTTCACTAATGCTGCTTTTGTTGCTTCTTTCGAGCCTTTAGATGTTAGTCATGCACTTTCTGATTCTAGTTGGATCAATGCCATGCATGAAGAGCTTGAGAATTTTGAAAGAAACCAAGTCTGGACTTTAGTTGATCCTCCACCAAATGTTCATTTCATTGGAACAAAATGGATTTTCAAAAATAAACAAGGGGAGGATGGGACAATTGTTAGAAATAAGGCTAGACTTGTAGCTCAGGGCTTTTCTCAACTAGAAGGGATTGATTTTACTGAAACTTTTGCACCTGTTGCTCGCCTTGAGGCCATTAGGATTTTGCTTGCCTTTGCGACATCCCGGGGATTCAAACTCTATCAAATGGATGTCAAAAGTGCTTTTCTTAATGGCTTCATAGGTGAAGATGTTTATGTAAAACAACCCCCTGGTTTTGAAAACCCCAAGTACCCACATAAAGTCCTTAAACTTCATAAGGCTCTTTATGGACTCAAGCAGGCCCCTCGGGCTTGGTATGATAGACTTAAGTCTTTTCTGCTTGAGCGAGGGTATTTAATGGGC
>JAAALK010000080.1:17169596-17221922 GCA_019279435.1 Zizania palustris
TTTTGTGACTTGTTGGGGGCTTTTTTTCTGGTTGTACTGCCTGATGATGGTAGGACTTTTGGTTGTGGTTTAGTTTGATCTCCTATTGTAAAGTCGGTCTCCCCGGCAAACTACTCTGTTTTACTGCTTTCAAATAAAGCAGGGCACTCATCCTTGAGTTGCCTTTTTTCAAAAAAAAATATAAGTCAAACATCTTTAAATCTGATTTATTTATAGAAAATGCGCTGGAAGTTTAAATAACAATTCAGTTAAATTAAATAAGCTATGAAATATGTTTTAATAATGCATTTATTTAGTATTATAGATATTAATATATATATATTAAGAACCTGTTGGTTTCTCTGTCTCAAAAAAAATATTTTTATTTAAATTTAGTCAAAATGGAAAAGGTTAGCTTTAAAAAAATAAGCAACTTATAATATAAAACAAGTAATAAATAATAGTATGAAAACTGTACTAAAGTCTGTCTCTCTACAGAAATCTAACATGCTCGTGTCCTAGTCCCTATGTCAGAGTTGCCCATCCAGGAAGATAGAAGGGTCATCTCTGACAGTGCATTGAAAGAGAGCAAGGCCGTCGGTAGCGCCGGCGGAACGCCGCCGTCTTGTCCAACGCCGGTGAGGGTCATCGTCGTTCCCCGGCCCGGCCGGTTTGGCGAAGCTTCTTTCCACGACACAGCCGCTGAGCCGCGAGCTGGAGCCTAGAGCTGACCACTGAACACTCCTCGTCGTTCATTCGCTAGTTCCATTTTTCACCTTGCTGTTGGCAGATGGGTCGATAATGGATGTGGTGAAAACCGAGCGGCCGCCCATTCTCGTCGTCTTGGGCGTGCAGAAGGCACCGAAGCGGGTGGGCATGCAGTGTGGCAGCGGCATCCAATCACGTGACGGCGACGAGGATCCCGAGGCGAGCGGGTGGGTGCGCGCGCGCGCGTGGGGTCGCCGGAATCCCCGCGGCACGTGCCTACTCGTGCTTGCGCAGTGGCGCGCTAGCTGCCTCCGCACCTCCACGCACGTGACGCTCGCTCACTCGCTCGTCCTCACCTCGTCGTCATCGATCGCCGCCGCATTGAGATTTAAGATTAGCTAGCTAACTAATCGCGGCAGTAGCGCCCAGCGCCCCGGCCCTTAGTTAACCAACTGATCTCCCGGTTGATCCGCACCATACACGCCAGCGGCCAGACTAGCTAGCTCGCCGGCGGCCAGCCTTTTTTTCTACTGTTATTATCCTTTGTAAATATATTTTGTACCATTAACAGATATATTTTCTACTGTTATTATATTATCTGGGCCAGCTTGAGAGCTAGGGCCTAGGGGGCCGGCCGGGTGCGTGCAGGCGAGGCGCGGTGCAGTGGGTCGGGTGCCGCGCGCGCATGCATGCAGCGAGACGGGCGGCGTGCATGGCGTGTCGTCGCGGGCGTGCCGGGCGCGGGGTGTCGGCTGGAAACTTCGCATCCTCGCGCCCCGTACGCAGCGCAGGTCAGGCAGGCCAGCTCGACAGCTCGTGCGTGTTTTTTTTTACGTTAGGCAGGAGGAAGGGGATGGATAGCGAACGGGGAGTCGGGGAGAGCTGAGGGAGGGGGCGGCGGGGCGCGCGGCCGCGTCGCTTTCGGGCTCTGACACCGCCCTGCTGGGCATCACGTGGCGGTTGCTTTCGCAGGGCCCCTGCCGTACCCCTGCCACGTGTCGGTTGGCGGCCGGGCACCACGCCAGTCATACCCCCTCCCTGCCGACGTGAGCTTCAATTCCCATCACTTCCTAGTTCCTAGTTCCTCCTCCCATGAGTACGTCCCATCTCCCTACCTACTACTATACTCCATTGGAAGCTAACCGCACCGGCTTGCTAAAGTGTTGTTTGGTTCCCTGGACTAAAGTTTAGTCCGTGTCACATCAGATGTTTGGACATCAATTTGAAGCATTAAACTTGAACTGATTATAAAAATAATTACAGAATTGTAGGATTATTCATGAAACAAATTTTTTAAGCCTAATTAATCCATGATTAGCAAATGTTTACTGTAGCAACACATTATCAAATCATGGCGTAATTAGGCTCATTAGATCCGTCTCGCGAATAATCCACAGATTATGAAATGAGTTTTATAAATAGTCTACATTTAATACTCTAAAATATCATCCAAACATCCGATGTGACGGGACTAAAATTAGAGACTAAAGAACCAAACACCCCCTAAATGCTAATCCATCTAAACCATCCTGCTAATTACTCCAGCTACTCGATTATACTACCACCAATAATGCAAGCGTGCATGCAGTGCGTGCGGCGTTAAATTTTACCACATAATGGAATCAGCTCCAGCTCCAGCTCCGGCGGCTAGCTAACGAGAGATATCCGTGCTGGCCGGCTTGGTCTCATCCACGCAGCCTCGCTCTCAATGATTTCGGGCCGGCCGGGGTCGATGTGAAAGCAGTTGTTTTCGAAAGGGGTGTGTGCAGTGGACCTGGCATATATGCAATTACGCGGTCACATTGCATTACATTACAGAGGAGTAGGGCTAGCTAGTTGTTTCTTCCTCTCGGCGCGCGGCCCACGCCGTCACATGGCCAGCAACGTAACACGTACAGGGCTCGCCCGCGCGCAGCAGCGTGCATGCAGGCAGGCAGAGCTACGCGCTAGCTTGCTGGTCCTTGCTTTTGCCTTGTTCCGCCCATGCATGCGTGGTGCCTCTGCTAATCTGCCTGCCTCCACGAGATCACTGCTACTACTCTGCTGTACGTACGTGCTTGGCCTTCTCGATCGAAATATATATACACACAGACATGTATATATGTATATATATGTCTATATACTACACACACGCATGTACACACACTGCACCCCATCCGGCTGGTCAATGCTAAATTAATTCCCATGTTTAACCGTGTATTATGTATACATGTGAATAAGGGCAGTGGTAAATGTTCTAAACTACGATGAGAAATGTCATGTTTAATTAGTCGTGTGTTAGATAGTTAAGTCTGATTTTATGTTAAGTAGGAACTGTCATAATCCGGTTGTGTAATGCATGGCTATGCTACGTTAGGCTTGGAATTTGGGTCCGAAACACATTTCAAATTGACATTAAAATTATGTTACCACTCAAGGATCGTGTGAAATTTCCGTCGGAATTTGTCTCTAAGTTAGGACAAGCAACTAGTAATTCATTCCTAGCTAGCTAGCTAGCTTGCATGGTGGTAAAAATGCATTAGACATGCGTATATATATACGTGTCTCTGAAAACAAGCTAGCTTGCTAGTGTAAAATGTTTGAAGTGTGCCTGTTGCTAGCTAGCTATGTGTTACTATATGGGTTGTGGGCAAACCGAGAGGAGACCTGCAGGATGCTTTCTTTCAGCTCAAGATACTGCAGAGAGCTATATAGCTAGCTCATACATGCATACAACAAGAAACAGTTCGCCTTTAAACACGGCCGGGCAGTAGCTTTCACGGTGGTTGCCGTGTATTGAATCGTTGCATGCATCTGTTTCCTTCAGCCCGGCTCGACGTACGATCAGTTGTGTGTTGCGTCGTCTGCATATACACACACACACTCAATAATATTTTCAGCAAGTGATGATTGATGCGTTGTTAAGCATAGGTCCACGCTGCAGGCTGGAGCCATTACTTCTTCCTCTTTTTCTCTCCATTCTGATGCATATACAGACGACACACTTTGGGCTCAGCTCAACATCTCGTTTTAGTTTACTCTGATTTACACGGCAAGGTACATTTCCCAAATTGGGCAGTAAAACAAGCAGATATTTAGGGCTTATATAAATTTCACCCAACTAATCGAGCTGACAAGCAAGCTGCTGCACTGCATGTTGTTCTGGTTGATTAGTTACCCTAGCTACTTTGAGAGAATCGGATGCTATATTGCTATTATATGTGCTAGGCCGGCTGTACGCACCATGCATGCATGCACTTTGCTTTGCATGAAAAAGCTGCCAAAATGTGCTTTCAGTTTGGTGAACCTTTAAGACGGGAGAGTTTATCGTGTAGGTAAAGGGATTTAATTGATGTGCAAGTACTACTACTACTACTCTCACCCCGGCAGTCGTGCATGACACACTGCACTGGCACCGTGGCACATGGATGGTTGTAGAATTGCTTTCTAGCCTGTGTCATTGCTTGTCCGGCCTATTGCTTGTCACTACCTCAGCTCACACCGAGAGTAGTTTTAGACTTTTAGTAGCTGATAATAACAGATACTAGTGACCACTACGGAAAAAACAGTAGCTTGCTCAGTTTCACGCACACTCGGTAAATAAAAAAACACCGGACGAACCACACTCAGCAAACGTTAGCTGACAGTAAGTGAAATTGAGTTTCTCTAGTGAACTAGCTGTAAACCATGAAGTAGTATATATTTTTTGGAATCGACATTGGTTTCTGAACATACATAAGCTATACATATTTTACCCTACTTCAAGGTCGTTGATGAAATTAACAGCTATCCTTTATCATTGTATGTCTGCGTGCATTGCATATTAGTTGACAGATATGAACTTAGGACGCATGTATATAGAGTGCATATATAGCCATTAGCCAAGGAGATATATATGTGTGGGTGAGAGAAAAATAATTAAGTGCGTCCTGTATGTGACAACCGGCTATGACGATCGAACAGCGTCCGGTTGGTAACTTGGTTTCACTGTAGCTTGCATATATATATACGAGCAAAGTAGCATTAGTACATATGTCAACACGTCAATGCACGCATGCATACATGCATAGTGCATATGCGTGCTCGCTCGTCGACTGCGTAGCAAGCATGCCGTCTGTTTCGTTGACAGGGGAGAGCAGTTAGGGATATATGATTGGAAATCAAGGCGAACTAATGACGCAATATTTATTGGCCATGTTAAGTTCCGTGCACGGTGCTGTATGTGTGCGATAGATCGATCGATTGCACGGCCTGCCCGTACGTCCAACACCCCTAACTGTATACATGATGAGTACGTCGTCGTTGCATGCATGCATGCCGGCCGCCCGGCCGTCAGTTTGTTGTCAGCTGTTGATAGATGTACGTACCTGGCTTCCGCATCCGTCCGTGCCTCAGTTCCAGTGTAGCATGCACATTCGTCTGTCCAGTGCTTTCGGTTCAAGCTCGTAGTTACCGTTAACTCAATCAGCAAGCTCAGCTCCTCGATTGATAAAAAAATAGCAATAAGCTAGAATCAAATAAGCCAAATGAAGAACCTGGCAAACATCACAAAGACTCAAGCTCATTAAATTATACAGATATTATACAGGAGTACTAGTTACACTGACGATCGAGCCTAGCTACTACGTGCTGGCTGCTGCGTGCGTCGTCGTGCTACTGCTAGCTAGCTATAGCGCCCCTGCGCTAGCTGCAACACCGAGGAGGAGGAGATGTTGAAGTACAAGCGACGTCAGTTCATGGC
Source organism: Zizania palustris (assembly GCA_019279435.1). Lineage (NCBI taxonomy): Eukaryota > Viridiplantae > Streptophyta > Magnoliopsida > Poales > Poaceae > Zizania > Zizania palustris. Next base: position 17,175,004 of record JAAALK010000080.1, read on the forward strand.
TGCATGCGTGAATTCCATGCAAATTAATGCCAAGGCATGTATTTGATACACTCAATCGCCGTGGATTGGCTCGTGATCCTCCACAATTACAGCATATCAGCAATTGTTAACCCGGCGTATATATGCATGCTAGCTCGTAGCTAGCCACAGCCAGCAGTAGGTGCTACAGTACGTAATCGTGTTATCTACTGTATCCTGTTTGGTTAATTTACGGCGACCGAAGCAGATAAAAAAACGGCAGAACGGCTGTCACCGTAGCATATGCAAGACAGCTTGGCTCAGTTGACTTAGCGATGTAAATAATCTAGTGTACTACGCATGCATGCATGCATCAGACCGGCCTCTTGTTAATCTGTGATCTAACGTGATTCTTCTGGGCTATGTCTGCTGTCAATAGATACATAGATACAAGGTTGACAAAACGAGAAGAAATCCTCTCCGGTCTTCAGTTTGCTCAACTCAAAATTAGGCCCAGCCGCTGTGTTCTTTTCAGTTTTGTTAGGTCACCAGGCAGCAGAAAAGGCCCAATAAGATTGGAACTATGAACTATCATTTCGTTCTAAAGGCCGTATATTTATTCAGCCCAAGAGGCCTGCGTCATGGACAGAAACCCTAAAACCGATGAACTCCGCGACCATAAAGACCAAGCGTTGCCGCCGCCGTCTCCCACCTCCGATCCTCTCACCTACGCGTCTCCGCTCCTGCTCTCCCAGATCCATCCGCCGCCGCCGCCGCCGCCGCCGCCGCCGCCGCCGCCGCCGTCTCCTGGCCCGGAATCCGTATTCAAGCAGGAAAACTCCGGCGTGGGTGCCCCCCTAGCCTCTGCTCCGGCAAGGTCTACATCCTGTACGATCTTTCGCTCTTGTTGCAACTCTTGTTATAGCAGTCCTGCTCGGTGGCTAATTAGCCAGTCACACACTGCAGCCACCACGGCTGCAACTCTACTCTGTGTGAATGGTCAGTAAGCTCACCTACATTGATTCGTGTTGTTGTGTCGATCGAAGGAACGGCTCTTCCGCGGGCTTCCTTCTTTGATACATCAACGCACACTAAGGCATGATGATCAAGTTGAAATTTTTAGTACTTTTGAGTTTGTTTAGGTGGTAAGATACTGTATTACATCTACGACTACGAGTAGCATCTCCATGGGTCGTTTGAACGTTGTTCATGATCTTCTTGGAGGGATACAGATTGAACAAGTGCGGTGACTTGTTAGCCAGATGCATATCGAAGCGGTGCAGTTGGTAGTAGATGGTCACCAAGATTTAGTTTTCGCGATCTGCATCTTGTGCAATGGGCTAATGGTGCAATCGGCAAAATTAGTCCTTCAAGCTGTAATGGCGAACACTGCTTGCTGCTGCATCGCAAACCCTTCTTGAATCCCTGTTCAACTTTTCTCATCCATCTCTGATCCATTTTGTTCATTTGCTTCAGTTTGTGGTGTCTGTGTTTGGTCCACTTGCACGCAGCTAGTGGTCAAAAAAAATTGATTCGTAGCTTTGCCTAGCATGATCAACGAGCTACACAATTATTTTCATAGGTCTCATCTGTGAAGTTTCTTTCACCTGCAGTTTTCTTTTGATGATGTCTGGTGGTGCCCAACCTGAAGGTTCTCGCCAATCTGCTTCGCCTGTAAAACCTGCCATTTCATCATGCCGGAGGAATAAATCTGAGAACACATCATTTGTCTCGGATTTGAGAGATCACATCCAGGAGTTCATTCATGCCTCCCCGGATGAGCACAAGACCTGCTTTACAAAGACCATCAAGAAGATGTTTGGCATGTCCAAGGTCGTTGCAGAGCGATCCTCCGAAGCAAGTGAAGCTGGAACTGAAAGCGTTTTGCCTCTTCAGACCACGGTGTCTCGGTAGGAATAGGATGGATCGATCATATCATGCTCTCTGCAAATCTTGGATAGAAAAATGTCACACCTGATACCAGTAGATTTTGTACAGTAACACCAGGATATTCTGCATCCTTTTGAATGCAAAAGCAACCTACAAGAACAGAAACACTTTTTCTTTCTAACTACAAATTATCTATATCCAATGGCCGGAATCAATCACATTAGAAGAGGCATTTCCTCTTCTACGGAATCACACTACACACTTTTTTGTTGTTCTTATCAATCTTTTTGCGCATAAGAACACGTCTACCTACAAGTGCGTCACAAGTATTACCAAGACTGTACATAGCGAAGCAGCTGATCCAGCGAGCCATCTGCTGCTTCCAGGTGACATGGATGTCTGCACGGAGAGCGAGCTGAGGCTGAACTGGGGGTTGGACCCGTACAACGCCTGCACGCCTTCGACGTCGTCGACGGTGAGGCGCACCTTCTTCTGGCGTGGCTTGATGGTCGGGTACATGACCGCGTGGGGCGACGTGGAGTGGCCAAGCCCCAGGACGTGGCCGATCTCGTGCGTCGCGATGGACTCAAGGTCGATGGCCGCCGCAGTCTGGTCCGCGTTGAAGTCCACCGCCCACCGCTCCGCCGCGTCGAGGTGGAGCCGCCCGTTCTTTGGGGAGAAAGCGTGGCCGAGCACGCCGAGCGGCCCGTCGAACGGCACGCCGTCGCCGTGGTTGCCGACGTAGAAGCCCACCTTGATGTCGGCTCCCTCGTAGTCCTCCGTCTCGATGAAGCCTACAGGGATGGCCCGCGCCCACCGCGCGAACGCGCGGCGGAACACGGCCTGCACGACGGCCAGCGGCAGGTAATCGACGGTGGCCGTCGTGGAGACGGCGTACGTCAGCACGATCGGGTCCGACCGCGTCCACCGAGGTTCGCCCTTGAAGAACGTAAAACGACTGACCGCGCCGCCCTGTCCCGGCGAGAGCGCGACGGACACGAGACGGTTGTCGTCGTCGTCCACGACGCCGCAGCGCGGAGACATGATCTGGTCAAGCGTGGCGGAGTCGAGCCTGCCGGTCACCGGCAGGCTGAGCCTTGCCTGATACCTCCTCACGGCGAGCTCAAGATGCTCGTCGAAGGCGTCCGTCGGGTCACGACCGGGCTTGGACATGTACCCGAACCGAGCCAGGTACCGCTTCAGCTCAGCAAGACCCGTGACATGGCTCCCCCGCCGCGCGTCGAGCAGCTGCTTGAACGAGTGCCACGCCACGCCGCCGTGCCCGTGCGTCCTCTCCTGCGCCGGCCACGAGGCGGCGGCCGCGGCTGCGGCCGGGTGGACGCACGCCACGAGGAGCCCGAGCATCGCCGGCAGCAGGAGACACGCAGCTGCCGCGCGGCGACATAGGAACATGAGAGCGAGAGCCGGCCGGTGTGGCCGTTATTCTCGTTATCGGTCTCGCGGAGGCCGTGGCGCGGGTGGCAAATAATTTTATGCGCAGCGCTCCGGTTGGCCACCGGCTGACCTCGTCGTCTTCTCCCGGCGAGACTCGTTCTTCCTCACGTAATCGTCGGCTTAGCAATTCGAGCCCGGCAACTACGACGACGACCAACTGTTGCGAGTCATCGTGACATCAAAATACCTACCTCAACCAGCTTAATTTATCAAAGTCGATTCGAATTCGGGGGCAATTCGTAACACTGCTCGAACTCCCAACCGTCTCAGCCCAAACAGCAAAACAGCAACACCGGCACTGCCAGTATCGGGCATGCTTGACCTCAAATTAGCAGGAATCACAGGCTGATTATTCGGTTCAACGCGTGTTCATCCACGAGAAAGATCGTCGATTGTCGAATTGATCGCGGTGATGGGAAAAAGAGGGGATGATTTGTGGATGGACTTGTCAAATGGCGTCTTTTAATTCTCTGCTTCTACTTGTAGCCAGGAACTGAGGCTTACGTTTGTGGACAGAAAAACTGCACTAGCCTCGCTAGAAAGGTACGTTTTTTTTGTTTATCTTTCAGCGAGTGCTCTATTCGTCTCGCAAAACCTATTTTTAATAATTTTCAGACCGATAAAAAAAATCTTAGACAGAGTACTAGTATAAAGAAATACCACAAGTGTTACTCATTAATATTATTATCTCTAATTTCAAGTTTTTATAAGACAATTTTCAAATAATAAAAATAAAATCTTTTTGACCGGAATAACTACGTACTGTGCCAGGGACATGTATCTATCATCCTATGGGCTAATCGACTAAACCCCGCAAGGACAAAACATCATGATCTGAGGTTATGAAGCCAACATTTTCTGATTATCATGCACACGCATATGAGCAAAATTAAACTACTACAACCCATAATCTTTGGATGGATTACTAAGTTTCGTAGCTATATATGTAGTATATCAAGTTCCGAATTCTGACAGGGATTGCATCATGATCCATCGAATCTAGATACCAGGACAGGATGTCGTCGCGGCAGTGGCCACTGGCGTGTCATCCTGTGGTGCCGATGTTGTTCGTGTCAAGTGCGAGGTGGTGGTGCTTGGCGTGCACCATCTTCCATCCGGATAACGCGGGAGCGGCCGTCTGAGAGCGACCGGCGCGCACCGGAGAAACTCGCTACAAATCTTTAAAAGTCTCTTTGTTTTTTTTTTGAGAACAGGCATCCAAACACAGATGCCCTGCTTTTATAGAAAGAGAGTCAACCCAGTTTTGCAGACACTGGGGTTACCAGCTTACAACGATGCGCAACAACCCAAAACAACAACACACTACCAACCGATTAGCACACAATGACGCCTACTAAACCCGAAATCTAGACGGAAAACCGACGAGCAACCGAAACCCAAAAGCAACGACAAGTTCGATCAGGAACACAGAATAAGTCCAACACATAGCAAGACCAGTCATCCCAGAGAGACAATCGCCACCACGGAACCAGTCACTCCCCAAGGGCAAGAAGGAATCAGAAAAACCAAAACCCCCTAAAGACTCGCCCCATCTTCAATGTGGCCTTGGCTTGGCTGCTCGTCCGCGACCAACTTTCCGAAATTTGCACGGAGCAATCTGAGCAAGTCTGTCCACTCTGTCTTTCGCCCCTTCGGTGTCAGCGTCCCCCACTGCGAGAAAAACGAAATCATTTTGAAAGGAATGTGAGTAAATTTAGCCGGAAAAATATCATTGAAGATAAAATCATTCCTTATCAGCCAGAGCGCCCAAAAACCTGCAGCAAACACACTAATCAACAAGGTCCTCCGCTTATCCGACATGTTAGTAGACTGGAAAGTAAAAATTTCGCTCTGATCGCAAGGAATAGAAGCCCAGTTCAGAGAGTCACGAACAAAACACCATAACAACTTCGGGAAAACACAGTCAAACATCGCATGACCCACAGTCTCCAACTGATTGCACCAAACGCAATGAGGACTGCCCGGTCAGCCCTTGTTTTTCAATTGATCCCCAACTTGGATCCGGCCTTTAAGTATCAGCCAGACAAAAATTTTTACTTTCAGGGGCGCACTACACCTCCAAACGCTCCTCAAATGCGGCTCCCAAACGCCCCCAAAAGCAAGCCAGTTGTAGAATGTTTTGGTGGAAAACCCTTTTTTATCCAGCTCCCACACCAACCTGTCCGAGCCATCACTGATGCAGACCTGCTCGCACAAATTCTTCAGCAACACCCAATCCTGATTTTCGTTCACATTCAGAGATCTCCTGAACCTTATCGTCCAACCTTCATCCCAAACTGTTCTAACGAGAATGCAGGGATCCTCACAGATTTTGTAAAGGTTAAAGAACATGATTTTAAAAGGAACGTCGCCCATCCAAGAGTCCTCCCAAAACAGAACTTTCCTACCATCCCCAACCACAAAACTACAATTCTTATGGAACATGGTATTGATTTTTTGTAAACTAGACCAAAAATAAGAACCCTTTCTACCTTTATTAGCAAAGAAGCTACCACTGTCCCCATATTTCGTTCGAAGTAACTCATAACAAAGCCCATGCTTCCCATTGATAAGATTGAAGATCCATTTTCCCAACAAAGCAGTATTCATCTCTCTAGTGTTAATGAAGCCCATGCCCCCAACGATTTGGGGATACACAAACTCTTCCATCTAATCATATGATACTTCCTCTTGGGCCCAAGACCCCCCCCAAAAAAAACGACCACGAATCTGGTCTAACCTCTTATGAATAGCATTAGGAAGCTGGAAAGCCCCCATAGAATACAGAGGAATACTACTGAGACAGGAATTAATCAAAATCATTCGGCCCCAAAAAGAAAGATGACCACATTTCCAAGTGGACAACTTTTTTTCAACTTTGGCGATAATACCCTCAAAATCAGCTTTAGTAGGTTTAGTACTACCAATAGGAAGCCCCAAATAGGTAATAGGTAAAGATCCCAGCTCACAATTGAAGATATCAGCAGCCATCTGAGAATCATCATCAGAAACCCCAAAGGTAAACACTTCACTTTTTTGAAAGTTCACTTTCAAACCAGACATAAGTTCAAAACAATATAGCAAGAACTTAATCGTAACAAAATTCTGGGAAGAAAACTCAAAGAGAAGTATAGTGTCATCAGCATATTGAAGATGTGTCAGGCCTCCCTACACCAGGTGAGGAACCAACCCAGTCAAATGGCCACTCTCTTTGGCTTTCTGAAGTAATTCAGACAGAGCATCTCCCACAATGTTGAAAAGCAAAGGGGACAGGGGATCTCCTTGTCTCACTCCTCTATGGGTTTTGAAGAACTGCCCCCGCTGACCATTGATGTTAATAGCAACTTTACCCCCACCAACTATTCTCCAAATCCAGTCAACCCACCTATCCTGGAAGCCTTTCCTTTCCATAACTTCCAACAGAAAACCCCACTGGACCCTATCATAGGCCTTCTCAAAATCAAGTTTCAAAACCACCCCCTTGTGTTTTGTCATTTTCATCTCATGAAACACCTCATGAAGCAACACAACACTCTCCAAGATATGCCTACCGGGAATAAAAGCAGCTTGGCAAGGGTTGATGATATTATGGGCCACTTGGGTCAATCTTAAAGTCAACACTCTAGTCAGAATTTTAAACCCAACATTTAAGAGGCAAATTGGTCTGAACTGCTTGATGGAACAAGCATCTTTGATTTTAGGAATCAGAACAATCTCGCCATAGTTTAGCCTCCCCACATCTAACTCGTTAGTATGAAGCAAGTCTAACATCTCCTTGAACTCGTATCGGAAATGAGACCAAAAGGTCTTAAAGAAATTGACCGTCAACCCATCCGGACCCGGAGCAGTATTGGATTTCATGCCTTTAAACGCTGTATCGAGCTCTTCCATAGTGAAAGGCTTTGTAAGATCAGCATTATCCTGAGTCATAAGACGACCACGATCCGCCCAAAAATCTGCTTTGAGGTGAATATTAACATTGTCCTCAAACCCAAAAAGTTTTTTATAAAACCCCTCAATATGATCTTTCAAGGCCTCTGGCTCTTGAATCATAACACCCTCCTGTTCCAAAAACACAATAGAGGACTTCCTTTTCCGACACGTAGCAGCTTTGTGAAAGAAGCTGGTGTTAGAATCCCCCTGAAGCAGCCATTGCTGACCACTACGCCGCTGCCAGTATTCAGCTTCATTTTGATAGATTTCACTAAGCTTATGATCCAGACAATACCTTTTCTCCCAATCCTGCTCACTTAAACCCAAAACATCTGCCTCAGCATCAAGATCTTGAATTTGACTATACAGATTCTCCTTTAACTCTGATTGAACTCTCCTTAAATTGCCACCCCAACCTCTTATTTTCCTTCGCAACAGAGCCCCTTGCTTCTTCCAGAAATCTAAAATATAATTAGTCCCTCTGGCAGGAAGCCACCTCACAACCCAATCCACAAAACCCTCTTGATTAAGCCAAGTATTATCAAACTTGAAGGAAACCTTAGGAACACTAATTTTTTTGTCTAAATCCACCAAAAGAGGGTTATGATCAGAACCTACTCTAGGGAGAGTAATAACCTCAATAAGGGGAAATAGGCCACTCCACATGATATTCACAAAAACCCTATCAAGGACCTCTCTGGTGGGATTCTTTTGATTATTAGACCAGGTGAATTTGCTACCAGCTCTCACCAACTCCTCCAACTCATTGTCACTAATGAAATCATTAAATTCAGCCAACCACTTCCAATGGATGACACCTCTAGATTTGTCACTCGGGAAACGAATCATATTAAAATCACCCCAACCAGAACAGGAATGTGAGTGTCAGCAATTTTCACAGCCAACTCTTGAAGAAAATCATGTTTATCAGTATCCAGAACAGGACCATAAACATTAATGATCTCCCAAGACTTTTTATCAAGTTTCATCTCCAAAGTCACACTAAGAAAATGAGCCCCCTGATCAATATGGGTGACTTCAGCAATATTCAAGTTAATACCCATAAGGAGCCCCCCAGAGTGCCCCACAGAAGGTTTGGTAACCCAATAAAAGTCTCTTCTAGAACAAAAAAAATCAAGCTCCCTAGCAGTAAAACACTCCTTCATGGTCTCTTGGACACACACAAAGTCAATATCATATCTAGCCATAAGATCAGCAAACTGTTTTTTCCTACCCAAACTCCCTAACCCCCTAACATTCCAAAAAAGAGCTTTCATAACTCACTTCTTACTTCCCCCTCCCCCACATCCCCAGATTCAAGTTCATCCCTCATCACCTCCATAGGGATCTCAACCACTCTCTCTAACTGAGGGACGGTGCTTTCACCATGCCCACCTTTTAGTTTACTCTCACGAGCTAGACTAATTAATGCTTGGGCCATCTCTTTAGCTTTAATCAGTGAGATATTACTGTCAATCTCCTCAGGAGATGAACCCAAATCAATCCCAACATCAACTGCAACTTTAAGAAGATGACCAGATTCGATAGATTGTAAAACAGTAAATCTTGACGTACCTGAGACATCATCCTTGTAGTCCGCCCGAAGCTGCGCCTTTATCGGGATTGGAACCCCATCCCTCTTAATACGAGCACTCTGTCTGGTAGCCACTGGAGGATTTAGTCTCTTCCTAGGTTTGCTTGACTGTTTTTGTCTAGCTGGCTGTGAACGGACAGGGACCGCTGCAACAACCAGTTGCTGTTCATCTCCAGCCCGATCAGCATCCAAGCCCATTTGCACCTCCATGTTGATTGGTCCATCACTGTGAAGATTTCCATCAATTTCCTCTGAGACAAAACCCAAAGAAGATAACACAGTTGAATCAAGTGCCCCAAAGCTGGTCCCTCCAACCACCATTTCGGGCTCTCCCCCTTTCCTCATCTTTTCTTCATGAGGTCGGAGGTCCCAGGAGGCCACCTCAACCTCAGAACTCCCCCCATCAGTCAACAACATTTGCCCCCCAATCGAGCTAAAGTAGTGAGCTGGGATCTTGGACATCACATCCTCTTCAGACCCGTCCGCCGAATCAGATCCCAAATATTCCTCATCTTTAGCCCCCTGATCACCATCATGTTGTCTTGACTTTTTGGACAAAGCAGAACCCGACGAATCATTTTGAACCTGTTTTCCCTTCCCATCTTGAGTAGCCCCTTCACCAGACTTGTACTTGCCCACATGATTTTTAAGCTCATCAGGATGAAATTTATCTTGATACAAACCCTCTAACTCAGGGATCCACCTGATTTTATAGCCTGTGTGATTTACAAAAACATCAGAGACCCCTCCAATTTGCCACGGATCCTTAGATAAGACCTTAACCCTAACTGGATCCACTTTTCCCAAACTTTCCACATCCACTTCCAATGGTTTCCCAACAAGTTTGGCTATGCTCATAACATATTGTTCCACCCGATCAATCTGTGGGATACCAAAAGCCCTCACCCAAACAGCTTGTAATTCAGCAAAAGCATCAATATCCCTGTCTGACTCTCTGATGTGAGCCCTAATTTGAAATTTTTGGAAATCGAAGCACTTCAAACGAGCCAACTCCCATCTAGCTTCAACAGAAGGAAAATCTACTAGGAATTGATCCGCCTCCAGCTGAACCACCTTCCACTCCCACGGGACATTATACAGATGTTTCAATTCAGTACTAATCATTGCAGCAGTGCAGAAACCCTCTTCCACCGTGAGAATGCCAGAAGCAGAGCTATTAGCAAGTTTATCAGTAATAGTCACCTCAATATGATGAAATGCCTGATTCGAAAGACCATACCCACAAAGTTGAAGGTCAGATTCAATCCTCACACCCTTCCTAGGATCAAGCAAAGGACATTTAGATGAGATATGACCAAACTGTTTACAAGCAAAACACAGGGTAGGGTTTGTGCAGTTGGCCTGGTGATGACCCGACAATCCACAGTTAAAACAAGTCATCTCATCATTTTTACTGTCTCTAGCAACTTTGACATCACGGCGAGATTGCCTAGAGCCCTGACCCTCATCCCTACGCCAAACAAAGTTCCTATCCTCTTTTCGGGCTACATCCAGAGGTTTTTTCTCCCAGCCCTTACCAGTATTCCCCATAGCAGCACGCTCAGCAGGTCTATCCCCCTTTCTCAGATCAGTACCGGCCCAGCGACGCTTACCCCCAACCTTCTCATCTCCCCATTTCCGCTCCATCACAGAACCCGACACAACTTCAACAAAGGATCTCGAATCCACAAACCTCGGAGAAGAAGGCAGTATCCGCTTCGCCAGGAACCCAAACCGCCGAATGTCTGAGTCCGAAGCCGGAAACCCTAGCTTCAAGACCTCCGAGAGCGGCGCACCCCGCGGAATCCAGAACCAGGACGAAGAAACAGAAGCGGCCGAGTGCGGCGCCGGACTCCACGAATGACAATAGAGGTCTTCTAGATTAATACCTGAGCCCACGCCCGTCAACAAGCCCGGAAACTCCTCCGAAAAAGGCCTAACCACCTCAATTGTCTGCTGCAAACCGGAGCCCAAACGCGCGCCATGAACAGCCTCTTGACCACTGAGGTCATGGGCCTTTCCCGGGGAAGAGGAGCCCAATCGCCCTTCATGCTTTTGCACGGACTCGATCAACTTTGGCGACGAGCCGCCATTTGGCGACGATCCGCCATTCTCCGACATGAGGCCCCTCCCCTCTTCGTTTTTACTTTCTATTTGTCCCTATAGCCAACCATTTAAAAAGATTCTTCTCTAAATTTGCGATGTACTTTAACAGTATTTTTAACTCTCTAAAAAATACTCCTCACTTTTAAAATCCCGAAATATTTTGAAAGATTTGATTTCTTTTTAAAATCCTGATTACTGGACCTTAGAAATCCCCAAGTTATAAAATTTTCAAAATTTAGAAAATTTTTAAATATATATTCTCTTCTTTTTGAAATATCAATTTCTAACCTTATAAATCCCAAGTTATAAATTTTTTAAATCTTCAAATTTTAGAAAAATTATATAAAAATTAGGCCCTTTTTGTGTGCAAAAAAAATGACTCCATTTTTTACAAAACTACGCACAAACCAAGGTTGTGCATGCTCATTTGCTTGTTGCATGCCCGTCCTATGTATAATGAGACGTTGTCAACATGGGTCCACAAAAAATGGCCATTCATTTTAGTTGGTCAAGTTTGACTAGTCTAGAGACTAATTTGGGAAATAAATCTAGTGGGCGATGGGTGCGCACAGCCCCGCGTGCACCTCCACCTAGATGACGACGCGTGAAGCATGGACGTCCCGTTCCGACGTCGCCGCCGGTTGCCTTCGTCGGAGACGAACCCCCCGCATTGACTTCGCTGCTGTCGCCCTCTGCTACCACCAGAGCCGGAGCCCCCGCATCGACGTCGCCTGCTGCTGTCGCCGAAGCCGAAGCCCCCGCCCGCTGCTCGCTGTCGCTGCCAGGCCGCCGCCGTCCGCTGCCGGGCCACCGCCGTCGCCGTCATCGGAGCCCCCGCACCAACGCCGCCCGCTGCCGTCACCGACCGTTGATGGGCCACCACCGCCGTCGCCGCCCGCTGCCGGCCGCCGCCTGCTCTGATTGTTCGATGCCCCAACGCTCACGTGTCGTCCATTGGGATGCACGCGGGGCGGCGTAGTCCATCGTCCACTCAATTTTTAAGACCCCGTACAGCGCTGAGATACACCTTCCTTACAGATCAGAAAAAGAGATTGATAATAAGACGTACGTGCAGTGTAACACCTGGCGTTACCTCCGTGACAAATTATTGTAATCGAGTAATATTACTAGTGTTGGCAATTGGTACATCAAGAGATCAAGTGCCGATTATTTGAAAAAGATCCATGCATGCATGTGTACGTGCTGGCCGGCCGAGACTAAATCCTCAGGCCCTCGACGGTAGCTCTTCCATCAAGTTTAGTGGAGAAGTAGAGCTTCATGAAATCCTCGCAGGCCATCGACTTGTACGCCGCCTTGCCGCCGTCCTTCTTGACGAGCTCCGGCAGGGGCCCGATCGTCGCGTCCGGGCACGTCAGGCGGAACACCGCCACCGAGATGCGCTCCTCCTCCTGGTTCACCACGGCCCTGTGCTCAATGCTCCTGTACCTCCCATTGCTTAGAACCTTCAAGCAGCAGATCGACATGATGGTCAGCGCTCACCGATCATTTTATTCTCAGTGCGATGCATGAGTACGTGCATGAGGTTACTATAGCTATATAACTAACCTCAAGTGTGTTGCCGACGTTGGCGAGGAGTGCGCCGTCGAGGGCGTCGACGGCGAGCCAGTGGCCGTCCTTCCTGATCTGCAGGCCCTGCACGTTGTTCACCTGGAGCACCAGCGTCAGACCGGATGCATCGCAGTGCGGCGACAGGCCTAACACCTTGTCTGCTTGCCGGCACGGCGGGTAGTAGTTCGCCCTCATGGCCTGGGGCTCGCCTCTGAATATCTCCAGGAGGGAGTCCGGATCAACGCCCATGTCCATGGCCAAGAACTTGAACAGGCACTGTCCAACTTTTGCTGTCTCCGAGGAGAACCTCTCCATGGAATTCCTGACAAACAACTTGGGTCGTTCTGAATTTCTAAACATCCAAAGGAGCATTGCAACTTATAGCTATGATCGATGAAACTTGAAAGATTGCGTTTTTGAATTGCGAGGCAGCCGCAGACCTGAAGGATGGAGGACGTTCAGGCCAGAACCTCATGTCCCTAGATTCGGTGGGGCGAAGATGCAGGTGGAGCAGGTCGCCCCAGTCCAGCTTCTGCTCCTCGGAGAAGACGAAGGCGTGGCCGTAGCCTTCCCACCCGTCTAGTAGCTGCGAGTACTCCTCCTTGGCTTCGAGCGGTAGCCTGAAGAACTCCGTTAAGTCTCTCCTCGTGTCGCTGATCACCTCTCGTCAGGCAACCCATTGATGAGCTGCAGTTTAATACTATACGTGGCATCAACCATAATTTATTCTTTGTTGGGACCTAGGTTATAAACCTTTCATCTAACATCAAATATGAGAACATCAAAAATCATCAAAGGTAGCAAAGATCAACGAAGAACACGAAAGCAGACGAAGATCATTTGATATACGAGACAATAAATGTTATGAAAAGGTGGCAAAGACAATCGAAAAATGACGGAGGTAGGCGAAAACCATCGAAAATAATGGAGTCTAGATCTACTAGATAATAGGAAAAGTTGAAATATGGAGTTGAGGAGATTTTTTTAAAATATATTTTTAAAAAATTAAATATGTATGTTCATTTCAAAAAATCACAAAAGTAACATGACACGATATCATTCGGGTCTCCCGCAACATCACCGGTAGCAATTTGTTAAACATCAAAGAGCATCTTCATGCATATGTACCTGGAAGAAGCCCCATTGCTGACATGCAGATCCCAGCTTGGCACGCTCCTCTCGGGATGACCGTGGGTCGAGCAGCTTGGCGAGATCGATGACCGGGATCGCAGCTCCGGCGTCGGCGCCGCCTATGACCTCATCGGCGACGGCCTCTGGCCTGACGTACCGGTCAGGTATCTGCATGCCCGTCCTCTCGCAAGTTCGCGCGAGCTCCTGCACATTTGGCACGGGTAGAGACATAATTGGATCTGATCAATTTCTCTCGTTTGCTCCTCCCCTGCTGCTGCTACTGGTGATTAGTTGCTTATCTTGATGGATTTTCTTTTTCATGGCCATATATATCTTTAATTTCAAGTAGGTCTTATATATACACGCATAGATCGATGGAGGAAGCCAACGAATTACATTAGGAAATCTTGTCGATGATGCATGATATCAGATTTTTTTAAATAATATTTTTTTAAAAAAAATGAAAACTGTATATGAGAAACCAAGGGTTGATTTTGACGTTTTGTGATGAGTGATTGACAGACTTTTTACCCTCTGTTCGAAGGGTACCTCCGAAGGGGCTTCGAAGGTGGTACCTCCGAAGGGTGTTCGGAGGTGGTTTCACCGAAGGGTGTTCGGTGTTTGCTTGCTGCAGCTGTGCAGCGGAGTGTGCTCGTCGGAGGGGTCCGACTGTACGCAATGACTGGGTTTGTACCGAAGGGTTCGGTACTTTGGGCGGTACACCGGAGTGTGTACCGGAGGTTGCTAACCCGGAGAGGTCTCCGGAGTACTGGATACACTTGTCTGCTTGTCGGTGGTGCGCAGGGACTTCGGAGGCGACGGACAAGGTTCGCAGCAAGTGAACCTGGGTCAAGCGGGAGGCTTGATGCCAGGGGAGTGGGGAGCTCCGTCACGGTGGCTACGAAGGTGGTCCGGGTCGGTCCTCGGATCGAGGCGTGCCAGGTGAAGGCAGAGAGTGCGGAGCGTGGTTCCGACTGAAGGTACTCCGAGACAAAGTCCTCGGAGGTGAGGCACTTCGAAGGTACTCCGAATGGAGTGACTTCGGAGTTGGTTGGATCAAGTCCTCTGCGGAGGCAAGGAGTTCGAAGTGTGCTCCGGAAGGATACACTCGAAGGTGCCCGACGAAGGTCTCAGAAGTCGAGGCGCATCGAAGGCATGGTCCGAGTGAGGCTCGTCGAGGAGTGTGCTCGGGGAAAGACACTGCGACGAAGTGCTCATGGAATGCCTCATGCGGAGGCCTTTGACGAGGGAGGGACTTCGAAGGGTGGTACTCCGAAGGTGGGGCTTCGGAGGGAGGAAGGCTTCGGAGCGAGGCTTGCTCCAGAGCAAGGTTGACTTGAGGTGCTTCGGCCTGCATGGCTTCGGTACACGGACTGACGGAGTTCGAGCTGGGTGAAGCTGCGAAGCCGTGGTGGTCCACTCCGGAGGTGTTGGTGCGAAGGCTCAAGAGCTTTGACGGCTTCGGCTCAAAACCGTCACTGTATCGGAGACTGACTTCGGTGGAGCGAAGGCCATCTGGCTTCAGGCTTCTCACCGAAGCTACCGCACCCTCGCGTGCGAAGGGAGGACTCCAGAAGGTCAAAGACTGCAAAGGCTGACACTGTCTGTTCTGTAAAAGGCTGACACTGTCCCCTCTGCAAAGCTGACAGAGAAGCCTCCAGAATAAAGGTGGACTACCTTTTGTACCCCTTAGTTCTGTAGAGTCAAATCTTTTGTAAACCCTAGGGGTAAAGTAGTCATTTCCTTTGGGTGAACTGTGGGCTATAAATATGGGGGCTCGGTAGGTAACATTGAACACTTTGAGCATTTACTGTTGAGCTCCCGTAGCCACACACTTCGATTGAATACATCCAGAGAGTTCATTTTCTGTGTTCCTTGTTCAAGCGGCGAAGCCCTGTTTTCCTGTGCTTTTGCTTGAGCTCGCATTGCATACCTCGCCTGTTGTAGTGCACCAAAGCCTGTTGAGGCGAAGAGTGTTTTTCGTGCGAAGTGTGTTTTGTCAGTGTGCATTCGCTCTGTGTAACAGGAGGCGTGACCTCGCTGCTTACTAGCGAAGCCCTGATTGTTGCCCGTTTTGCTTCTTGTGTCGAAGCCCCTAGTGTAGTCTGTTTGTGTGCGTGTAGACCTTCGTGTACGAAGCTCAGCACCAGTTGCTGACTGCCAAGTACTTGGTCGAAGTCCTCAGAGGGCTGTCCACTCTTGCGAAGGGTGAAGTGCGAAGTCTGCTCGAAGCATCCTGTGTGCGGAGCCTGCACTGACTAAGCAAAGTAGATTTTCGAGGGTTGTAAGTGGAGCGAAGTCTTCTTGGCTTCGAACTTTTGCTCCTCCGAAGCCTGTGTTCGAAGGTGTCGAAGTACCTTCGAACCAGACCTTCGAAGGTAGTGTTCGAAGCCTGTTCCGCAGATGACAGAACTGAAACCGAAGGCTAAGTTTTAGCCCGAATTTTTTAAAAGCTCCCATTCACCCCCCTCTGGTCGCCGTTTCCGGTCCAACAATTGGTATCAGAGCAGGTTAAGATCACCAGTTGACCTTAACCGGTTTTGTGATCTGTTGGCGACATGGATAGAGGCAGTAAAATTCCTCTGTTCGATGGGACAGACTTTGCATACTGGAAGGTGCGCATGGAGGCTTACTTATTAAGCCAAGGAAATGCAATTTGGGAGATTGTGGACTCACAATACTCCATCCCTGAGACTCGCACCTCTCAGACTGAGAAGGATCAGTATAATGCCAATTCCAAGGCAAGAAATATACTGTTCATCGGTTTGAGTAGAAGTGAGTTCGATAGGGTGCAACACCTTAGGACTGCTAGGGAGATTTGGACAACGCTCACTGTTTTTCATGAGGGCTCTACACAGATTAAGGCCAGGCGCCAAAGCACCTACAATCAACAGTATCAGCTGTTTGTGCAGGCACCTGGTGAATCTGTAGATGCCATGTTTTCTCGCTTTGACGCGATAGTGAGTAACTTGCGATCCAACGGGACGCTTGCTTACAGTGATCATGATAGGGCTATCAAGCTTCTCTATGCTCTTGACCATAGCATATGGGAAGTAAAGATATCCAGCATTGAGGAGTCCACAGGTTATGACACATTGACCTGTGATGAGCTCTTTAGCAAGCTGAAGTCCACAGAGATTGCCAAGACATCTCTTGCAGTGCACAGAAGCTCTTTGCCACAGCCATTGGCATTGGTTTCTAGCACTAGCCGTGGGACCACTTCAGAACCAAGCACATCAGGCACTTGTGTTCTTGCAGATGGTTTTGCTTTGTCCTCCCTGGTCTCCGTCACAAAGGAGCAGGTGGACACTCTAGCTGATGATGAGCTTGCTCTCATTGCCCGGAGGTTCACCCGCTTTCATCATGAGAGACGGGATCATAGGAGAAGTGGTTTTAGTGGTTGCTATGAATGTGGCGACACCTCTCATATTAAGGCCAATTGCCCCAAGATCAAGAAGAGAGATGAGAGTGACCGCTCCAAATACCACAAAAAGGAGAGGAAGCCCTTTGTGAAGGGCAAGCGCGGCAAGATGGCTAAGAAAGTAGCCAAGGCAGCTTCCAGAGCCTTTGTTGCTGCTCTCAGCGACATCGACACATCCTCAACCGAGGAGTCGAGCTCTGAGGAGGAGGAGTCCCCAAAGAAGGAGGACAAGAAGGACAAGAAGGGACGTGACTTCACCGGCCTTTGCTTCATGGCCGACAGCGATCACAGCGACGATGAGCTTGACTCATCTGAGGTAAACCTATCATCTGACCAGCTACTAATTAAATTAGATGAGCTGAATGAAGTAGTGCTTGGTCAGGATAGATTACTTGTGCAAGCCGTTAGAGAAAGAAAAGACCTTAGACTTAGGCTAGAAAATATTTCTACTGAATATGCCATGCTTAAGTCTAAGTTTGATGATGCTGAATGTGAGTCATGTTCTGTTGTCATGAGTGAGCTTGCTCAGTTGCGTTCTGTTCATGCTCAAACTCTTTCTGAGCTTGAGACTGCACAGAAGCAGCTTTTGGAGGTGGATTCTAGACCTCATGATGTTATTGATTGCATGAACTGCTCTTTATTACGCGAAAGCATTAATTTACGTGATAAGCATGTTCATGATTTAGAGGCTAGATTGGAAAGGGCCGGTAGTTCTAAGGATGTGCAGCCTGTGTGTGACACATGCATTACCCTTAAGGACCAGCTAGGCACTGTTAGAGAGCGAGCTGAAAACCTCATGTCCGAAAATGAATACCTTCTTTCCGTAGTTAATAAATGCACTGAGGGAAAGGGTAGGATGGATTTGCTCTTGGCTAAGACCAAGTTGTGTGCTGACAGAGCAGGGGTAGCTCTAGGTTTGGGTTTTGAGAGGATACCTTCAGACAGTAAGACCAAAACTGTTTTTACCTCTCCCACCACCCTAGAGAAAGAGAGAGCTCTGTTGGACACCCCATCAGCCAAAAAGCCTACCCATCCTCCAAAGAAAACCACTCCTCCTGCCAAGAAAAATCCTCCCAAGAAAACCACACAGAAGAAACCCAAGGAGTCTGTGAGAGTTGCTCCTGTGACCCATGAGAGTGCCCCTAGGAGAGTGTTCCATTGTTCTTATTGTCAGCGGGCGGGTCATTTGGTTGGATTTTGTTTTCGTCGCATCAAGGATGAGCGACGCTCTCAGGCGATGAGTTACCAGGACATGCATTACCCATCTTTAGGTATGCATAAGTCTGAGTTTTACTATCGTCCTGCTTTTGAGGCTCCTCGTGCTTCTCGGAGAGGTTTTGCTCCTCGAGGTCTTCACCATGTTCCATATGGTGGTAGACCTCGGGCTAGCAGATTTGTACCTCGTCAGAGTAGGAGACCTCGACATGTTGTTCGTTCACAGCATGTAGGTAGACCTCGCACTTTGCATTATTCTGATTATTATGTGCGTAGACCATCTACTTTTACTGCGCCTACTACTCGTGTCACTCAGTGCTGGATGCCTCGTCATTATTTCACTCACCCCAGCACTGAGCGATCGAGACATTCTTATCGTGTGTAGGCGACAGGTCGAGGCTTGGAGGGCACGTGGATCATGGACTCCGGTTGTTCGCGCCACATGACCGGAGATGCAGCATGGTTCTCCAGCCTCACCACAACCAAGCAAAGGGAACATATCACCTTTGGAAACAATCGAAGGAGTAGAGTGAAAGGTAAAGGTGTGGTAAGAATTAATTCGAACTTCACTCTCAAAGATGTTGCTTTGGTTGAAAACCTGGGATACAATTTGTTGTCTCTATCTCAGTTGCTTGATGAGGGCTTCGAAGTGCGATTTCATCGCGATACTTCGCAAGTGCTCAATTCTGATGGCGTTGTGGTGTGTAAGATCTTTAGGGTTGGGAGAGTCTTTAGAGCTGATTTTTCAGAGTTATCTGGTTCTTCTCATTGTCTTGTTGCACATTCGACTTCTGAGCTTTGGAAGTGGCATAGGAGAATAGGGCATATGAGCTTTGAGTTGCTCGCTCGTCTGAGCGCCCTAGGTCTGATCCGAGGATTGCCCAAGCTCAAGTTTGAGAAAAATTTAGTTTGCGCTCCCTGTCGACATGGAAAAATGATTGCCGCTTCGCATTCGCCAGTCACCACAGTGATGACTGAACAACCCGGAGAACTTCTCCATATGGACACTGTAGGTCCTTCTCGGGTTAGTTCTTTAGGCGGCAAGTGGTATGTTCTAGTAATTGTCGACGATTTCTCTCGCTACTCTTGGGTCTTCTTTCTTGCCAGCAAGGATGAAGTGTTTTCACACTTTCGGAGCCTGGCTTTGAGACTTTTCACTGAACTCCCTGGTGCATTAAAATTCATTCGAAGCGATAATGGCACCGAGTTCAAAAACAGTCTCTTTGTTGACTTTTGCATGGAGCATGGCATAGAACATCAATTCTCTGCTCCGCGGGTTCCTCAACAGAACGGTGTTGTTGAGAGGAAGAACCGCACTTTGGTTGAGATGGCTAGGACGATGCTTGATGAGCATAGGACTCCTAGAAAATTCTGGGCTGAGGCCATGAACACTGCGTGTTACATCTCAAACCGAATCTTCTTGCGCTCAATTTTAAATTTGACATCGTATGAGCTGCGTTTTGGGAGACAACCCAAGGTTACTCATCTTCGAGTTTTTGGCTGTCACTGCTTTATCCTAAAACGTGGTAACTTGGATAAATTTGAGTCGCGATCTTCTGACGGGATCTTTTTGGGTTATACTACTCATGGTCATTCTTATCGTGTTTATAACTTGGAAACTAACACTGTCATCGAGTCATGTGATGTGACGTTTGATGAATCAACCCCCTCTGTTAGTTCTGCTTTTGAACAGGCAAATGAACACGACATGGAACAGACCTTGTTCGAAGAAGAAGATCCCGGAGAATTCGAGGATGAACCCCTACTACCCTCGACGTCAACCCCCGAAGCTGACCCCGCTTCAACTACTTCGGCACGAGGTCCCGAAGCGACTACCTCAACATCGGTCATCTTGGACCACTCCAACGCACAAGTTGAGGAGGAGACTGCATCCCGCCGCGAGGCTCCACACCATGTTCAAAGGATGCACCCTCCCGAGCAGATCATTGGTGAGCTTGATCAAAGGGTAACACGTTCTCACGCTCATTTCACTAATTCTGCTTTTGTTGCTTCTTTCGAGCCCTTAGATGTTAGCCATGCACTTTCTGATTCTAGTTGGATCAATGCCATGCATGAGGAACTTGAAAATTTTGAGAGAAACCAAGTCTGGACTTTAGTTGATCCTCCACCTAATGTTCATTTCATTGGAACAAAATGGATTTTCAAAAATAAACAAGGGGAGGATGGGACTATAGTTAGAAACAAGGCTAGACTTGTAGCTCAGGGCTTTTCTCAACTAGAAGGGATTGATTTTACTGAAACTTTTGCACCTGTTGCTCGCCTTGAGGCCATTAGTATTTTGCTTGCCTTTGCGACATCCCGGGGATTCAAACTCTATCAAATGGATGTCAAAAGTGCTTTCCTTAATGGTTTCATAGGTGAAGATGTTTATGTAAAACAACCCCCTGGTTTTGAAAACCCCAAGTACCCACATAAAGTCCTTAAACTTCATAAGGCTCTTTATGGACTCAAGCAGACCCCTCGGGCGTGGTATGATAGACTTAAGTCTTTTCTGCTGGAGCGAGGGTATTTGATGGGCTCTGTTGATAAAACTTTGTTTACTCTCAAGCATGGCAAAGATTTCCTCCTAGTTCAGATTTATGTGGATGATATCATCTTTGGTGGCTCTTCTCATGCTTTAGTTGCCGAGTTTGCAGATACCATGAGCAGGGAATTTGAAATGTCGATGATGGGTGAACTCACCTTCTTCCTTGGTTTGCAAATCAAGCAAAGCAAACAAGGTACTTTTGTCCACCAGACAAAGTACACCAAGGACCTGCTCAAGAAGTTCGACATGTCCGATGCGAAGCCCCTCGCCACTCCAATGGCTACATCTGTAGCATTGGACCCTGACGAAGATGGAGAAGCCGTAGATCAGAAGGAGTTCCGGAGCATGATCGGCTCCCTCCTCTACTTGACTGCCACAAGTCCGGACATACACTTCGCTGTGTGTTTGTGCGCTCGTTTTCAGGCTTCACCACGAGCTTCGCACCGCCAAGCGGTTAAGCGCATTCTAAGGTATCTCAAACACACCCTTGAATTTGGCATATGGTATTCAACATCTTCATCTTTATGTCTTCGAGGTTATTCCGATGCGGATTTTGCTGGGTGTAGAATTGATAGGAAGAGTACCTCTGGTACTTGTCATTTTCTGGGTACTTCACTGGTTTGCTGGTCTTCCCGCAAACAGTCTAGTGTTGCACAATCGACGGCTGAGGCCGAATATGTTGCTGCAGCTAGCTGTTGCTCTCAGATTTTGTGGATGGTTTCCACTTTGCGGGATTTCGGGCTAGATTATAAGAGTGTTCCACTTTTCTGTGATAACACTAGCGCTATCTGTATTGCAAACAACCCGGTTCAGCATTCCAGAACC
The DNA here is from genome assembly GCA_019279435.1 of Zizania palustris. Lineage (NCBI taxonomy): Eukaryota > Viridiplantae > Streptophyta > Magnoliopsida > Poales > Poaceae > Zizania > Zizania palustris. Next base: position 17,196,649 of record JAAALK010000080.1, read on the forward strand.
AAACACATTGATGTACGGTATCACTTTCTCAGAGATCACAATGAGAAGGGTGATATTGAACTTCAATATGTTGATACCCAACACCAGCTTGCCGACATTTTTACAAAACCCCTCGATGCTTCTCGATTTGCTTACTTGCGTGGGGAACTTGGCATTTGTCACCCTTATGGCATTTTGTGAGGGGGAGCTGTTTTAGATGGATGTGGCTTTGTCTAATTGTGTTGAAATTGCATTTACATATTTTGCACTTATATGCCTGCTTATAATTCATGAAATCATGTCAGCTCAGCTCTTGTTAATTCATCTGGAACATTCATGTGCATGATGTTTTATTTTCAAAATCAAACCGTGCTCGCTGCTTAGTCTTGAATCTAGCATGTTTAGGCAGGATTGCTTTTGGCTATCTTTTATCTGCTTGCTAGCAAGACACTGTTCTTCGGATGCTCAAAATTGCAACTTGAAAAATTGTTCTCATCTTCATGGATACTCATAAATGCCAAACAATTGGTTCACTTGGTTAAAATCAAAAATTCCATGATTTGCATGCTTTAAGTTAAAAGATCCAGGTGGGTTTGTTTGTCGCACTACCCTATTCTAGACTGCTTACCATTGCACATTGGTCTGAACTGGAATAGTGTAGTGTTTGCCAAAATCATTGCCTTAAGCTTCTTATGGCTTTCGTGCCTAGGCTTGGCCTGATTGGAAAGTATAAGGTGGACAAACAAATAACCCCTGGCACTTAGAAAAGAACAACAAAATTCATTGATTATCAAGTTTGCTTTTCATGCTCCTTTGAACTGGACTTGTCTGTCTAGAGTAGAAATTGACTAGCTTTGCGCAGTCCTTGCGTTTACTTGACTAGTTTCCTTGACTAAGTGGTGATGCTTTTATTTCAAAAATGATCAAATTACATGCTTCATCATGCTTTTAGAAACTATTAATTTGAGCTGAGCCCATGATCATTGATGTTACTGTTGGCATATTTTTGCCTCATATGTCTTTGCCTTTTTGCTCAATTCGAAGTTTTGCATCTTTTACATGCTCCTTGATGCTTGCATTGCCAAAGGGGGAGAAATTTACTTGCTTTGTTCTCCGTCGCAAGGAGTATAATTTTCAAAGGGGGAGAACATTTGACATAAAGGGGAAGAAAAGTTCTTTATTGCTAAAGGGAAAATTTAACTCAGGGGGAGTTTTTATTGCCGAAGGGGCTTTTCAATCGTGTGAGAAAGGGGGAGAAAATTCTTTTATCAAGTGACATGATTTGGCTCTTTTCTGAGTTTTTATGGTCACCTGTGTGCTGAAATTTTTTACATTTTCTTGAACTTCGATTTGGTTGTCAATGCACTCATCAAGGGGGAGATTGAGAAACCAAGGGTTGGTTTTGGTGTTTTGTGATGAGTGATTGACAGGCATTTTACCCTCTGTTCGAAGGGTACCTCCGAAGGGGCTTCGGAGGTGGTACCTCCGAAGGGTGTTCGGAGGTGGTTTCACCGAAGGGTGTTCGGTGTTTGCTTGCTGCAGCTGTGCAGCGGAGCGTGCTCGTCGGAGGGGTCCGACTGTACGCAATGACTGGGTTTGTACCGAAGGGTTCGATACTTTGGGCGGTACACCGGAGTGTGTGCCGGAGGTTGCTAACCCGGAGAGGTCTCTGGAGTACTGGAAACACTTGTTTGCTTGTCGGTGGTGCGCAGGGACTTCGGAGGCGACGGACAAGGTTCGCAACGGGTGAACCTGGGTCAAGCGGGAGGCTTGATGCCAGGGGAGCGGGGAGCTCCGTCACGGTGGCTGCGAAGGTGGTCCGGGTCGGTCCTCGGGTCGAGGCGTGCCAGGTGAAGGCAGAGAGTGCGGAGCGTGGCTCTGACTGAACGTACTCCGAGACAAAGTCCTCGGAGGTGAGGCACTTCGAAGGTACTCCGAATGGAGTGACTTCGGAGTTGGTTGGATCAAGTCCTCTGCGGAGGCAAGGAGTTCGAAGTGTGCTCCGGAAGGAGACACTCGAAGGTGCCCGACGAAGATCTCAGAAGTCGAGGCGCATCGAAGGCATGGTCCGGGTGAGGCTCATCGAGGAGTGTGCTCGGGGAGAGACACTGCGACGAAGTGCTCATGGAATGCCTCATGCGGAGGCCTTGGACGAGGGAGGGACTTCGAAGGGTGGTACTCCGAAGGTGGGGCTTCGGAGCGAGGCTTGCTCCAGAGCAAGGTTGACTTGAGGTGCTTCGGCCTGCATGGCTTCGGTACACGGACTGACGGAGTTCGAGCTGGGTGAAGCTGCGAAGCCGTGGTGGTCCACTCCGGAGGTGTTGGTGCGAAGGCTCAAGAGCTTTGACGGCTTCGGCTCAAAACCGTCACTGTATCGGAGACCGACTTCGGTGGAGCGAAGGCCATCTGGCTTCAGGCTTCTCACCGAAGCTACCGCACCCTCGCGTGCGAAGGGAGGACTCCAGAAGGTCAAAGACTGCAAAGGCTGACACTGTCTGTTCTGTAAAAGGCTGACACTGTCCCCTCTGCAAAGCTGACAGAGAAGCCTCCAGAATAAAGGTGGACTACCTTTTGTACCCCTTAGTTCTGTAGAGTCAAATCTTTTGTAAACCCTAGGGGTAAAGTAGTCATTTCCTTTGGGTGAACTGTGGGCTATAAATATGGGGGCTCGGTAGGTAACATTGAACACTTTGAGCATTTACTGTTGAGCTCCCGTAGCCACACACTTCGATTGAATACATCCAGAGAGTTCATTTTCTGTGTTCCTTGTTCAAGCGGCGAAGCCCTGTTTTCCTGTGCTTTTGCTTGAGCTCGCATTGCATACCTCGCCTGTTGTAGTGCACCAAAGCCTGTTGAGGCGAAGGGTGTTTTTTGTGCGAAGTGTGTTTTGTCAGTGTGCATTCGCTCTGTGTAACAGGAGGCGTGACCTCGCTGCTTACTAGCGAAGCCCTGATTGTTGCCCGTTTTGCTTCTTGTGTCGAAGCCCCTAGTGTAGTCTGTTTGTGTGCGTGTAGACCTTCGTGTACGAAGCTCAGCACCAGTTGCTGACTGCCAAGTACTTGGTCGAAGTCCTCAGAGGGCTGTCCACTCTTGCGAAGGGTGAAGTGCGAAGTCTGCTCGAAGCACCCTGTGTGCGGAGCCTGCACTGACTAAGCAAAATAGATTTTCGAGGGTTGTAAGTGGAGCAAAGTCTTCTTGGCTTCGAACTTTTGCTCCTCCGAAGCCTGTGTTCGAAGGTGTCGAAGTACCTTCGAACCAGACCTTCGAAGGTAGTGTTCGAAGCCTGTTCCGCAGAAGACAGAACTGAAACCGAAGGCTAAGTTTTAGCCCGAATTTTTTAAAAGCTCCCATTCACCCCCCCTCTGGTCGCCGTTTCCGGTCCAACAGTATACCAAGTTTAAAAAATTGCAAAAATAACAGGTGTTCGGCATTTGAAGTGCTGACTGGAGTCCAATCGGCACTTCAAATGCCGACTACGTCATGTCAGCACCAGTCGACACTTAAAGTGCCGACCACCCGTTACTTTTGTAATTTTTTAAAATCAGCGTATAGATTTGATTTTTTAAAAATATATTATTTTTTAAAAAATTTCCATGATATCATGCCTTGGCCTTTGGTCTTAAAAAATTGATGCTATCATGTACTGATGTCGACGGATTAAAGACTAATCGGCCACAAAAACTGTTTTGTGCCTTGCCGTACAGAAGTTTTGTTGGACAAACACTCAAGCTAGATCAGTACACTAATAGAAATGCCAACTTCTGGACTTACTGAAAGGTGCGTCTGGTTTAGTTTATATAGAAAGTTAAGTTAAACTAGTACGAGATTAAATCAGTTGATTCCCCACCATTGGCATCACGATTTGTGCGGTCGGATCTCTTCGCCGGTTCGTACCAGTTTATTATATTCGTCGTTAATCAAGGTAGAAAATTATCATTTCTCCTTGTAAAGCTTCGTTAAATCACTTTACCGTGGATCCACGCCTTATAACAATTTTTTATAGGGAAATTTGATCATATACTCACTCTTTAGATGAAAATTAAGGATTTATTCACTATATTTCAATGACATGCGGATCTATATAGGTCAATTACATGTGGGTCAAGAGGGTAAATCCTCATTTTTCATCTAAACGGAAAATATATGATCAATTTTTCTTTTTTATAGCTTATAGTTAACAATATTTTTTTAAAAAAATCTAGGTATCAACCAACAAGTACATCCTTAACCATTCATGGTACGGTATGTTCCGAATTGCTGAAATGGATGAAATGATAATCAGAACGAGTAAATATAAATTAATTATATATTATATATTATAAAGCTAACATATAAATAGTTGAGAAAAAGTTATTTAAGCCCTGTTGATGAATAATTTACCTGAAAAAGACATAGAATTCCATAAGATTATCCGTATTCGTTGGTTGTAGATCGTAATATTACGAGGCAGAGGAACCAAGGATTACATCAAAGAGTAATTTTTGACAAACAATCAAGAGTGTGAAAGAGTTCTCGTACAAAGGATGAATAGAAATACCAAATTCTTGACTTATTTATCCACCCGTCCTTAGCCTCATTTATGACGTGTCCAAAGTCTTACGCTGAAATCGCCAACAAATTAAACCGATCGAAGTACGTACGTACATTGTACAAACCGAGCTCAACTCGTGGCATTGAAATTAAAAAAACAATACACCGCACAGAAAGATCCGGAAGACTAACAATCTATTATGGCATGTTTAAAATATACTATCGGTTAGTCACAAAAATTAATTAATTTATTATTAATGATATTAATCTGATCTATATGACGACGTCACGACAGCGGTTCTACAGGGTGGTCTGGGTGCGCCCTGTACCGCTCTGTATTTTGACCCAATATTGACTATTAATCTATTTTTTTTCAAAATTATAGTGTTGCTAGAATTATTTATTTACATATAGAAAATAATATTACTTGTTTTTGTTCATAATTTGAATGATAACATCTAAGTTCTCGGTCTGTAATAGAAAACACTGTAAATATTTTAACTTAATAGTGCAAAGGGAAATATGATTAATGTCCTATTTAATTTAAGTTGCATTGAACAATATTTTGCTTGAATTGTGTGAGACTTTTTATGTTATAATTTGCAAATTTTTGGATTTAGCTATTGATTTTAGTTGATTTATAATGTTATGAAATAGAAATGTTATATTTTTGTTATATTTTGAAAAAAAATCAAATTATGCATTGAGCTTACCATGTTATGAAATTTTAGAGTATAGAATAGGAACACTAAAAAAATATTGGAGCCGCCACTGGACGTCAACTTTCAACTATAGAGACTATGAGGAGAATTTTATGGTGCTCTCATTTTTGTGGATCGTTCAATCTGTACGATCCAACGGTCAGATTTAATATTAGTGACTTATTACCTCTATAGGTAATATAGCATATAAACTTCCTTTAATATGTGTGAGTCTATATATATGTAACAATTAATTATTATTTTTGCATGCTAGCATATTAATTATTGCTTATACTACAAAAATGAAATAATCTACAGACTTTCCACGCGAGCAATATGTATGCACTTTCCATAATCAAAATGGCTAGCTAATTTTATTTTTTATTATTTTTTTAATCACAATTAATCAAGGGTATAGAATGGACCACTATAACGATCACCATTGGCATAAAATAGTATCTCCGATCCGAATGTGTTTAAAAAAACAGTGCACGAAAATATAACTTAATTAGTTGAAAGATTATAAGAGTAACAACTAACGAGATGCTTAGCAGGAGATAATTCCCCAAAGAGTGGGTTAATTTTTTCCGTGCCATTAGGATTTTCACGGTTTGCCAAAATGCCATCATTGTATCACTGCCAGATGAGGACCGCCACAGTCACTGACAGTGGCATATAGGCAATTTTTTAAAATTATAATGGCATGTGAGTAATTTTCCCAATAAACTCGAGGTGTATTTTTTCAACATGAGCAAAACAAGCAACAGCAATAACATATTACGGAACGCAAAAACACTAGATTACAAATAATCACATACAGGTCGAGATGAAATGTCCAATCCATCCATATATCCACAAAGACAACTAGAGCTAATACAAGGGAGCTCTACAAAAATGATTACACAAGCGGCATCAAGATAGAGTTGAATATCCAGTACTTGGTCAGCTTATTCATCCTGTTTGCATTAGTCTTGAATCATTGTAAACCAGTTGTGTTGGATATATATGGGCTTGTCCCATTTTGATTTATTCAATAATACGTTAAATGTAAAGATCCACGATAATGCTATGGTGCATTAAAACTTTTAGTCCCGTATTGAATATTCACATGTTTTTTGCTCAACTTAAATAGATGAACTGATTACGTGTCTATTGACAAGTTGAGACCGGCTAAGGGCGTGCGCGGCGACGGTAATGGAACCGCGTTTTGCCATTGTGTCGTGCCACCCTAAAATACTGCAATGATCGTTGGCTTTCTGTCTCTCTCTTCATAAGAGAACTTAATTGCGATGACTGTTGGCCTTCCGTCTCCCTATTCATGAGAGATCTTAATTGCGAAACCATTGACCTTCCGTCTCCCTATTCATGAGAGATCTTAATTGTGAGACCGTTGGCCTCCCGTCTACCTATTCATGAGAGATCTTAATCCTGATACCGTTGGCTTTCCGTCTCCCTCTTCATGAGCGAGCTTAATTACGGTGACTGTCGACTTTCCGTCTCCCTCTGCATGAGAGCTATATAAAGGGGCAGTAGCTGGACAAAATATTCTTTCTCCTCTTCCTCGCATCGTTGCCTCAAACCAACCCCGTCCCAACCTTTCGTGTGCACAAAGAGTTGGGAGAGCATGCCTTCGAAGCCACGCCCGTCATCGAGACATCTGCCGGGTGTACGGGCGATCAGGTTTTTGGGGAGCGTCTTCGCGACTGCTCGCTCCATCTTGGTGGTCGCGGTTGCTGCGCACGCCATCGTCTTCCTCCTGGTGCCCGTGTGCGTTGTTGTGTACATCTTCTTCCATAGCCGTTCGTGGGACTGCACTGCGAACAACGTCCTGCATCAAGCCCTGATCGACTACATCAAGCAACACGTTATGACGACTAACATAAATGGAGAAACCGGTGCTTTGAGCATGGGTCCCTCCACTGGGTACATCCTAGCAACCTTTGTGTTCTATTTCTTTAACTATATCATCTTGTGTTTGATGATAAATATGTTTCAAGCTACTTCTTCGAGTAGTTTACACGTGTACATATTTGTCATCATAATAATTGCACACTATTTAAATATTAAATTTAACGTGAAAATGCCTAAATTCCTAACAATCCAAAAACCTCATGTTAGGCATTTTTCTGTTAGTGGTTTTGTTGCTGCATTGAAGCCGAATGCTTTTGACTGTACGTGCTATAAGAGATGGCACAGTAAGATGGTCTTATGGTTGACGAATATGAATTGTTTTCACGTGGCACAAGAAAGCTTAGGGATTTGGCCCCATGCAGTTCTGAGGAAGAGACATTTGATGCGTCTCCTCAAAGAAAGGCCTTTAAGGTTGCTGGTAACCTTTTCAGAGGTGCCGTAATCAGTGCAATTGCTGAAAAATACTAGGACTCTTACCTAACCTTCAAAACTGGCAAAGAGTTATGGGATGCGCTTGAGGAAAAGTTCGGTGTTTCTGATGCTGGTAGTGAGTTGTATGTGATGGAGCAGTTCTACGACTACAAGATGGCTGAAAATAGTCCTGTAGTCGAACAAGCTCATGAGATACATGCTCTGGCAAAATAACTCGAACAGTTTCCCTGTGTGCTACCCGACAAGTTTGTGGCCGACAGTATTATCACAAAGTTGCCACCTTCTTGGAGGGATTTTGCTACCTCTCTAAAGCATAAAAGGCAAGAGTTCACCGTGGCTGAACTCATTGGTACTCTTGATGTTGAGAAGAGGGCGAGAGCAAAGGACACACGCGGGAAAGGAATTGAGTCTTCTAGTGCCAATATGGTGCAGAAGTAAAATTCCAATAATGCATTTCGTAACAAGAAGAAGAACAAGCAAGAGAACGTCAAGCCTAAACAAACAACCACATTTAAGAAGAAAAAGGACAACAAAGAAGGTGGATGCTTTGTTTGCGGGAGCACTGAGCACTGGGCGAGTGCGTGCCTAGACCGCAAATTTAAGCATGAGAAGAAATCAACTAACATGGTGATATATGAGATCGGTGGAGGAACATTATGGTATGATAATTATTTACCTACTGTTCTTTCAGTTTATCATTCGCCTGAGTGGTGGATTGACACCTGTGCTAATATTCATGTGTGTGCTGATATTTCTTTGTTTTCTTCTTATCAGGTTGGCGGGACTGGATCCTTGCTGATGGGAAATGGATCATCTGTGCGTGTTTAGGGCTGGCAACGAGCCGAGCCGAGCCGGCTCGGGCTCGGCTCGGGCAAGCCGCCACTGAAGCGAGCCGAGCCAGGCTCGGCTCGGCCACTCGAGCGAGCCAAAATCTGGGCTCGGCTCGGGCTCGACCGAGCCTCGAGCTGGCTCGGCTCGGCTCGCCCGTTTTGCATTTGTTTACTTAAATAGCAAAAAATCTGTAAATTTTTAGTTTTCATTTTATAAACTAATAGTAATTTTTGCTCGTTTTTATCCATTTTGCACTTGTCACAATAGTAATTTTTAAACATAATAATAAAAATCACATATCAATTAAAAATTTCATCATTCCAATTTCTAAACATTCTTTCCGAGACATTCAAGTATTCAACATCAATAAATCATTATATGATTACATCAATACATCAATTAGCATGAAGTAACCACATGTCCACAAAAGCCATAACATCAAGTCATCATTCATCAAGCCATAAAAAATAATTTCAAAGTCCACATGACCACATCACATATGACATAACTCATAAGTAACTAAAGTAAGTAACCACATGTCCACGAAAAGCACAATTAAAGAACAAGTGACAAGTCCATGTCCACGACCACAAGACCACAAGTTCATAATAATTAATAAGTTCACAAGACCACAACCACAAGACCACAATTCACAACTCACAAGTTCGCATACAGCATATCACAAATTCACAAGTTCACCACAAGTCCACAACTCCACAAGAGCACAAGTCCACAAAAGTACAAGACCACAACCACAATTTAACATAGTCCACAATCACAAGTCTAGAATTTTAACAAAGAAATTTAAAGGACAACATTGCTCCCAACCACACTCGTAGGAAATGGAATGGTCTCAACATCGACATCGACATCTTCTTGATCCTAAAAAGTCATAGTGATCAAGTTAGTGATGAATCATAATGAATTGTAAAGTGAATGTATAAGAATAAAAGACAAAAACACAAATTAATTTACCACAGCCACATACTCACATTAGCTCTAGAATCATTATAAGAACCTCTGATCCAGCTAGAAGCACACACCAATGCCTCCACTGTAGCGGGATGTAGAGAGCTCCGATAGTCATCTAGAACTCTACCCCCGGTGCTAAAAGTGGATTCTGAAGACACAGAGGTGGCTGGTATAGTTAAGAAGTTCCTTGCCATCTTCGATACTATTGGAAATCTACATGCATTCGCCTTCCACCATTGAAGCAAATTGAAATCTTTGTCTTGCATGCTCTCAAGCTTCTCATCTAGATAGATGAAAAGTTCACTCTTAGATGGCTCCATAGAAGATGTCTGTACCCAGGACTGAAACTCTATGCATTCTGCTAAGGAACGTGTACCCACAGTTGCAATTGAGGATGAAGTGGATTTATTGCAAGCTGTTTTTTTAAGACGTTCACCCTTCTCATATCTTTCATAAAGCCTTTCTAACTCAGAGCGAACATCTGCTAACTCAATTTGAGCTCTTGAAGCATCATACAACCTATGGAAAGCCCAATCAATGTATTTCATCTTATACCTTGGGTCTAAAATAGTTGCAATGACCATAACATTGTTCTTTTCTGCCCAATACTTATTGAACTTGTCCATCATTGCAATGCCCATCCTTCTCAAATGTTCATTGCTAGAAGCACTTGCATCCTTCAATGCTATACTGACAGTAACAATGTCAGGATAAAATATATTTGCAGTTGGATATGTTGATGCTGAAAATGCTGTAGTAACTTTTGCCAAAGACTCAAGTATGGGTTCAATGACTTGAAATAGATCCCATTCCTCAGAACTAGGCTCCCACTTATAATTTGCATCTGAATCAGCATAAGACACTAATGCTTCTCTATAAGCAATGGCTATTTTTAACATATTATATGTTGAATTCCATCGTGTTGAAACATCAAGTTTGAGCCCTTCTCCAATTGTCAATGCAAGAGATCTACAAGTTTCTACAAACTTGTGCAAACGAAGAGGAGACTTCTTTATATACTTAACAGATTCTCTTACATTGGTTATCAAAGGTGATATGGCTGCTATCCCATCATTCACAACCAAATTGATAATATGAGCACAACAACGAACATGAAAATATCTAGCATTGAAAGAAGTTGATTGTCTAGCTGTAAACTTTGTCTTTAAACCCCCGAACTGCAACATCATTGTTGGAAGCATTATCTAGAGTGATTGAGATTATCTTATCCTCTATCTTCCATGCAGTAACACATTCAAACACAACTTGTGCTATCACAGATCCAGTGTGAGGGGGGTCTAACTCAATAAAATTCAGCACTCGACATTGCATATTCCAATTTTTATCAATATAGTGTGCAACTAAACACATGTAAGAAAGTGTTTGATTAGACGTCCACAAATCAGTTGTCAAACTTATGCTATCCACTCCTTTAAGGATCTTTGCAAGGCTTTCTTTCTCAGACTCAAAAATGCTCATACATTCATTTTTTATGGTCTTTCTGGTAGTAAATTGGTAAGCAGGATTTAAATACTTCATTAGAATGTTAAACCATGTATGTTCTATCATCCTAAATGGATATTTATGGGCAATTATCATCTTAGCCAATAATTTTCGAACTTCATCATGATTGTACTCACTAGGAGAGACAACAACAGGAAGACCAGAACCAGATTCACCTGCTTCAGATGGAGCATAGTTGAGAAGTGTTTGATGTTGTTTCTTAGCCATCTTGCTCAAGTAGACACCACACTTCTTTATATGTCTTCCAAGATGAGAAGTGCTTGATCCTTGAGTGTAAGAATATAATTTCTTGCAATACAAACACTTTGCCTTCAAGACAAATCCATTTTTCTCTGTCGTTGATGGTATCTTGATCTTCTCAAAGTTATTCCATACTTCTGAAGATGATCGAGACCGTTTGCCAAGATTAATCCCTTTTTGCTTCTTTGACTTTCGATTATTCAATCCATCATCAGAGATGTCAATAGAATCCCCCTCATGTGATAAAGATTCCTCCGACATATCATCATTCTTATCAAAAGAGTTTTCTTCTTCATCACTCAATTCATTCTCTCTAGACATCTACAAAAATCAAAATACAAAGTAGGTAGTAAATAATAAATAGTAATGAAAGTATGAACATAAAAGGCTAAAAATGACTAAATATATATCAATAGAATGCAAGATGTATACCACATTTGATTGTTGCTCCGGTTTCATAGTGAAAAATTCGAGAAGTTGTTCCAAGAACTACTCTTTTTCTGCAAAAACTACGTTCAAGGTTCAATCATTCATGGTGCATAATGAGCCAATGAGCTGTAACAAAATCCAAGCATGCATGCTACAGAATGTAATCATGTCGATTGAATAATTTTGAAGTACTGGAGTATATGGTTTCTCACACAATATCAATAAGATTTCAGTGTCAATTCCTACTCAACCATAGTAGCAAAAAATTCTAACTCCCTGACTCAAACACACATGAAACCAGTTTTGATCAAAGATGGAACTGAGGGGCGAGGGCGCATAGCTCACAACTGAGGGGCTGGTGCAGTGGTGCTGCCACAATGGTGGGGGGCGGGTGGCCGGGTGAGGGCGGGGCCGCCGGGGCGCGAGTGCGCGACCGCGCTGGTGGTCGTGGGGGGCGGCCGGGTTCGGGCGGGCCGACGAGGCCGCCGGGAGGCGACCGCGCGACGGCGCGAGGTGCCGGTCCGAGCGCAGCTGCGCAGGCGGGTGGCGGCTGGCGGGCAGCGGGGCGGCGCGGCCTGACGGCTGACGGGCGATGGGGCGGCGCGTCGGCGCGGGCGAGAGTGCGTGCTGCGTGCGACAGCGGACGACGGACGTGCGGTGCGCCGTGCGGCGGTGCGGGAGTAGGAGTGCGCCGTGCGGGAGTGGTGTAGCGCCCCGATTTAAACAAATCGAGACATTATTGAATTTCATAAGAAAAACAATAATACAAGAGGTTCATCATGCGACAATCGTATATACGACAATAACCATGGTACGCAGACCATATTTATTACATCAATGTTTTAATAAAACAGTAAAGTAAAATAATTCGAAAACGGCATGACGAACTTCTTCTTCAGGTTCTTTCTTCTCGACTGGGTCGCTACTCCAGACCGTCTTCAAGATAAGCATCCTCTGTGGGGTCCAACGGGTATGAGTACAAAAAGTACTCAACAAGCCACCGCAAATGCAAATAATAATGCAGGATAATAAACAAGGAAGGGTAAAGGCTAACAATGCGGAATGAAGCAATTGCAGTTATGGCATTTAGTGTAATCATATTTTAATCATGCGGAAAGTAAACATGAACATCATCATCATCAACTAACTCGAGGAGTACGTTTTACCTCCTCGCACAACAGTCCTTACATGTCAATCCATCATGCACATTCATATTCAAAGTAAACTAACTGGGGGATGTCACGCAACCCGCCCTTGACCATGGGCTCGGCTTTTCGAAAAGATTTAAGACTCTGATCAGAGATGTACTACTGTACCCACAAGGCACGCACTCATCTCAACGAGATGACCCATTTCACGGGAACTCGTGCCAAAACCTCAATATGAGATGTTCCAAGCGATAACCACCCGCTCTAGGTTTCGCCGGCGCGCCGGGCCGCATCCCGGCTAACGTCGCACCCCCTTTTGCGCCACATTGGTACAAGTCACCCGCAGGTGCAACTTGACCCATCTCCAAGTGGTGGCCTCGGTTTGGAACAACCCATACCTTAGTTAGGACTTACCCACTAGACTTGTGGTTAGTACGTAAGTGTATTGCAACGGATCCCTCAGACCGGTCCTTATAGTGCCCCGGGTGCAACTGACCAATGCCCTAGCTTGCACCCGGAACCCACCATGCATACACTCACAACCATGACTCATCACCAACAGAATTTCCAAAGATAAGAAGTAACGAGATCATATAATAGAACCATTTCACTACGACTCATTTTTATCCTAAAGCGGCCGTGCCAATACATTGGACACTAGCTAATATCATTGATCATATGGTGACAAGGAGGTTAGGCGAGATAGCATGGCTTGGGTTGCACATCAAGGTCGGGGGATCCTAAATAAATATAATGTAAGGGTTCATTTGACTAATGCATATACATAACCTATGTGTTTTAGCGATAGTCAATTCAGACATGGGTTCAATATGCTCAAAAGAATAGTTTGGTGACTTGCCTTGTTCAGCAAAGGGAGAGGGAGGGACTTCGGGAAAGTACTCCGGCTCCTCGGCGACGTCGTAGTCTTTTTAATAAAAAGTAAAATAAAAAGAGTACCACATTCAATCAAACCATATAACATTACTTTATAAACACATAAGTTAAAGTTGGTTTGATTATAAATAAAATAAATTCAATGGTTAAAGTTCTGAAATTTATTTCTCCATTAATTTAAAATGAATCTAAATGAATTATTGTCTTTCATAAAAGGGTTTTTAAGTGTGTATAATACTTCATTAAGTTTTCTAATCAATTTGATATAAATTGTAACACCCCAAATTTTCAAAGCAATAAAATATTATTGAATTCAATTTATTGAAATTATTATTTCAGAAAAATACTTTTAAATCCCTTTTATACCCTTTTGAACTACAACATAGAGTAGATGACCAAATCAGGAGGTGAAACTTTTTGTATATGATCCTAAGACCAAAATATAATTTTGAGAATTTTTATAAATTTTTACCAGCCTTGGAAGTAGCCCTAATATTTTAACCCATTTTCTGGAATTATTTTTTTATTCAGAAAAGTATTAGAACAGTAATGGGCTCCTCTCCCTCCCTTCTCTCTCTCCCGGCCGGCCCAGCCCGTTACCGCGCCCGCCTTAGACTGACACATGGACCCCACCTGTCGGCGCCGAATTTTTCCCCTCGCGCGCGAACCCGACACCTCGGCCCCACCCGTCAGTCGCCACCCTCGCCCGCTCGCGCTCACTGGTCAGTGGCCCCCGCGTGTCAGATCCGTCTTCAACCCCGCGCCGTCGCCCCCAAATCGCGCCGGCCGACGACCTCGCCCTCGGATTCGCCTCGCCGACGCGTCCCCCATTAAATTGCCGCCATAACTCGGTCCCCCGCGTCGCGCCGACCGTTTCCCCGCTTTAACCTTCGCGTTTATGCCACGGGATCGCCGCTCCGCGTGCATGGCCGAGCCATCGCCGGCGAGTAAAGGCCCTTGGCCGGTTTCCTTGCATGCGAGCCCTCCCCGGCGCCCTATTTAAGCCCCCAGCCTGAGCCGCGTCCGACCCCCACGCTTAATCGCCTCGAGGACGAACAGAGCACTCGCATTTCGCTTTTTAGCGCACACCCTCTGATTCACCTCCGGCCACCGCTCACCGTCGCACCAGACCACCTCCGCCCGTGCCTCCGCCACCAACGTGACCGCGAGGACGACCCCGACCTCGGCCACCCCTCCGCCGACGTCGAACCCCGCCGGATCGCCGTCGCCGCCAAGGACCCGAATGCCTCCACCGCCTACGCTCGTCGCCGGCCTCACTCCGTCGACCCCGGACCACCGCAACGGTACCCTTTTGTTCCCCTCGGTACCCCCTTTCCGTTTTTAGCCCTAGCTAGACTAGATAGCCCTCGACCTCGCCGGAATCGCTCGCCGTCGTATCACCGGAGTCGGGGAAGAAGGGGTACTTTACCCCCCGACACGCACTGTGCCGGATTCAATCCTGGCCGTGCGATCCAGATCCAACGCTTGGGTTAAATCATCTGTTCGGTTTAATCCTGGCCGTCGGATCTGAGTGAAGCGGTATGGTGCGATCTCGTGCGTCCATCTGTATTTAAAACCCGCGTTAAATCCCGTGCGTCCACGTGGTACCGGTTCGAACGTTTTAATCCTGGCCGTCCATCGCGACTTACGCGTCCCGCCTCGCCCTCGCGCGTCGGATCTGGATCCGACGGTCCAGATCGACCCGGCGCACGCGCACAGTGCGCGGGTTCACCGTGGGCCTGGCTCACCGTGGACCCGAGAGGTTTAAAATTTGAAAATAAATTCCAGAAATGTTTTTAAACTTGTAAAATTCATATCTAATGCATTTGAACTCTAAAAATTACCATTCCAATTTCAGAAAATTCATAAAATTATTCTCTACATGTTTAGGCAATAAGAACAGTAGGTTTACTTTGACATTTTCATGTTTATTTAAATAAGTATTCAAATGCCCTTAGGATTTAAATGTAAATTTAAATATTTAAATTCCAGAAAATTTATATAATTGTCCCTTTCTGTTTAAACACTAAAACCACTGAGTTTTCCCTGAATCATTTATATTAAATTGATTAGAAAACTTAATGTAGTATTATACACACTTAGAAACCCTTTTTATGAAAAACAATAATTCATTTAGATTCACTTTGAATTAATGGAGAGATAAATTGCAGAACTTTAATCTTTGAATTTATTTTATTTATAATCAAACCAACTTAAACTTACGTGTTTATAATGTAATGTTATATTGTTTGATTGAATGTTGTGTTCTTTTTATTCTACTTTATATTAAAAAAAGACTACGACGTCGCCGAGGAGCCGGAGTACTTCCCCGAAGTCCCTCCCTCTCCCTTTGCTGAACAAGGCAAGTCACCAAACCATTCTTTTGAGCATATTGAACCCATGTCTGAATTGACTATCGCTAAAACACATAGGTTATGTATATGCATTAGTCAAATGAACCCTTACATTATATTTATTTAGGATCCCCCGACCTTGATGTGCAACCCAAGCCATGCTATCTCGCCTAACCTCCTTGTCACCATATGATCAATGATATTGGCTAGTGTCCAATGTATTGACACGGCCGCTATAGGATAAAAATGAGTCGTAGTGAAATGATTCTATTATATGATCCCCGTTACTTCTTATCCTTGGAAATTCTGTTGGTGATGAGTCATGGTTGTGAGTGTATGCATGGTGGGTTCCGGGTGCAAGCTAGGGCATTGGTCAGTCGCACCCGGGGCACTATAAGGACCGGTCTGAGGGATCCGTTGCAATACACTTACGTACTAACCACAAGTCTAGTGGGTAAGTCCTAACTAAGGTATGGGTTGTTCCAAACCGAAGCCACCACTTGGAGATGGGTCAAGTTGCACCTGCGGGTGACTTGTACCAATGTGGCGCAAAAGGGGGTGCGACGTTAGCCGGGATGCGGCCCGGCGCGCCGGCGAAACCTAGAGCGGGTAGTTATCGCTTGGAACATCTCATATTGAGGTTTTGGCATGAGTTCCCGTGAAATGGGTCATCTCGTTGAGATGAGTGCGTGCCTTGTGGGTACAGTAGTACATCTCTGATCAGAGTCTTAAATCTTTTCGAAAAGCCGAGCCCACGGTCAAGGGCGGGTTGCGTGACATCCCCCAGTTAGTTTACTTTGAATATGAATGTGCATGATGGATTGACATGTAAGGACCGTTGTGCGAGGAGGTAAAACGTACTCCTCGAGTTAGTTGATGTTGATGATGTTCATATTTACTTTCCGCATGATTAAAAATATGACTACACTAAATGCCATAACTGCAACTGCTTCATTCCGCATTGTTAGCCTTTATCCTTCCTTGTTTATTATCCTGCATTATTATTTGCATTTGCGGTGGCTTGTTGAGTACTTTTTGTACTCATACCCGTTGGACCCCACAGAGGATGCTTATCTTGAAGACGGTCTGGAGTAGCGACCCAGTCGAGAAGAAAGATCCTGAAGAAGACGTTCGTCATGCCGTTGTTTACCTTTATTATTATCGTTTTTATTAAAACAATGTTGTAATAATTATGGTCTGCGTACCATGGATTTTATCGTATGTACGTTGTCGCATGATGAACCTCTTGTATTATTGTTTTTCTATGGAAATTCAATAATGTCTCGATTTGTTTAAATCGGGGCGCTACATAAATGATTCAGAGAAAACTCAGTGGTTCTAGTGTTTAAACAGAAAGGAATAATTATATAAATTTTCTGGAGTTTAAATATTTAAATTTGCATTTTAATCCTAAGGGCATTTGAATACTTATTTAAATAAACATGAAAATGTCAAAGTAAACCTACTGTTTTTATTGCCTAAACATGTAGAGAATAATTTTATGAATTTTCTAAAATTGGAATGGCAATTTTTAGAGTCCAAATGCATTAGATATGAATTTTACAAGTTTAAAAGCATTTCTGGAATTTATTTTCAAATTTTAAACCTCCCGGGTCCACGGTGAGCCAGGCCCACGGTGAACCCGCGCACTGCGCGCGTGCGCCGGCTCGATCTGGACCGTCGGATCTGGATCCGGTGGCCAGGCGCGAGGCGGGAGGGTTAAGTGACAACGGACGGCCAGGATTAAAACGCGCGAAGGGGTACCACGTGGACGCACGAGATCGCGCGTCGGGTTAAGTGGGAATCGACGCGCGAGATTAAAACGTAACGCTTTGACCAGATCCGACGGTGCGGATTAGATCGCGTACGTGGGCTCACGCGCGTCGTCCGATTGCGATCGTGCGGCCAGGATTGAATCCGGCACGACACGCTAAGGGGGCTATACCCCCCTTCGTCTCCGGCGACGGCGGGGCTCGGTTGCGGTGGCGATGGCGCCTACGAGGGGGCTAGGCCCTAGCTCTATGCGAAAACGGAAAGAGGAGGCCAAGGCGGTCACGATGGTACCTTAGGCGAGGCGAGGGGTCGACGGAGCGAGGCCGGCGACGAGGGTAGACGGCGGAGTGGTTCGGGTTCCTCGTCGGCGATGGTGTTCCGGCGGGGTTCGACGTCGGCGGAGGGGTGGCCGAGGTCGGGGTCGTTCTCGCGGTCACGTTGGTGGCGGAGGTACGGGCGGAGGTGGTCTGGTGCGACGGCGAGCGGTGGCCGGAGGTGAATTAGAGGGTGGGCGCTAAAACGTGAATTGCGAGTGCGCTGTTCGTTCTCGAGGCGATTAGGCGTGGGGGTCGAACGCGGCTCAGGTTGGGGCTT
This sequence comes from Zizania palustris, assembly GCA_019279435.1. Classification (NCBI taxonomy): domain Eukaryota; kingdom Viridiplantae; phylum Streptophyta; class Magnoliopsida; order Poales; family Poaceae; genus Zizania; species Zizania palustris. The sequence continues at coordinate 17,214,961 of JAAALK010000080.1, forward strand.
AAATAGGACGCCGGGGAGGGCTCGCATGCAAGGAAATCGGCCGAGGGCTTTTACTCGCCGGCGATGGCTCGGCCATGCACGCGGAGCGGCGATCCCGTGGCGTAAAGGCGCTGTTTAACGGGGGGAAACGGTCGACGCGACGCGGGGGACCGATTAATGGCGACGAATTAAAGCGGGACGGGCCAGCGAGGCGGATCCGAGGGCGAGGTCGTCGGCCGGCGCGATTTGGGGGCGACGGCGGGAGGTTGAAGGTGAATCTGACATGCGGGGGCCACTGGCCAGTGAGCGCGAGCGAGCGAACGGGAAGGCTGACGGGTGGGGCCGCGGTGTCGGGTGCGCGCGCGAGGGGAAAGTTTCGGTGCCGACAGGTGGGGTCCATGCGTCAGTCTAAGGCGGGCGCGGTAATGGGCTGGGCCGGCCGGGAGAGAGAAAAGGGAGGGGGAGGAGCCCATTACTGTTCTAATACTTTTCTGAATAAAAATAATTCCAGAAAATAGATTAAAAGATTGGGGCTACTTCCAAGGTTGGTAAAAATTTATGAAAATTCTCAAAATTATATTTTGGTCTTAGGATCATATACAAAAAGTTTCACCTCCTGATTTGGTCATCTACTCCATGTTGTAGTTCAAAAGGGTATAAAAAGAATTAAAAGTATTTTTCTGAAATAATAATTCCAATAAATTGAATTTAATAATATTTTTATTGTTTTGAAAATTTGGGGTGTTACAAACCTATCCCCCTTACAAGAATCTCGTCCTCGAGATTGGAACGCTACTCGAATAGTTCGGGGTATTGGGCTTTCAGCTCATCTTCTTTTTCCCAAGTGGCTTCTTCTGCGGGATGGTTGTTCCATTGGACTTTGCAGAAGCGGACGACGCGACTTCTGGTTACTCTTTCCTTGGTTTCCAAGATCTTGACGGGTCTCTCTATGTAGGTCAAGTCTTCTTGGACATTGAGCTGCTGAAGGTCGGCTTGCTCGGTAGGCACACGGAGACACTTCTTCAGCTGTGAGACATGGAACACATCATGAACGCCTGCCAAGGATGGAGGCAGTTCAAGTTGATATGCCACTTCTCCTTGTCGACGGAGGATCTGGAAAGGTCCGACGTAGCGGGGTGCTAGTTTGCCTTTCATGTTGAACCTTTGAGTGCCACGGAGGGGAGTGACCCGGAGGTAGACATAATCGCCCTCCTCAAAGGCTAGATCTCTTCGATGGTTGTCGGCATAGCTCTTCTGCCTGGATTGGGCTGCCTTCAGTCGGTCTCTTATGATTTTAACCTTCTCTTCAGCTTCTCTCAATAGGTCAGTCCCAAACAGTTGTGATTCTCCAGTTTGATCCCAGAGCAACGGCGTTCTGCACTTACGCCCATAGAGTGCTTCGAACGGGGACATTTGCAGGCTGGCTTGATAGCTGTTGTTGTAGGAGAACTCTGCGTAAGGTAAGTTCTTGTCCCACATTCCGCCAAAGTCTAGAGCACAAGCTCTAAGCATATCCTCCAGTATCTGGTTGACCCTTTCGGTTTGACCGTCGGTCTGTGGATGATAGGTGGTGCTAAAGTTCAGCCGGGTGCCGAGTTCCTCTTGAAGGTTCTTCCAAAACTTGGAGGTAAACTGACTCCCACGGTCAGATACAATCTTCTTAGGAACTCCGTGAAGGCACACGATCCGGGTCATATACAACTCAGCCAACTTGGCGACGGTGTAAGTTGTCTTGACCGGGACAAAGTGAGCTACCTTGGTGAGTCGATCAACGATCACCCAGATAGAATTATGACCAGCTTGGGTCCTGGGCAGTCCCGTGATGAAGTCCATTCCTATCTCTTCCCACTTCCATTCAGGGACTTTGAGGGGTTGAAGAAGTCCGGCAGGTCTCTGATGCTCTGCCTTGACTCGCCGGCATGTGTCGCACTTGGCCACATACTCGGCTATTTCTCTCTTCATGCTGACCCACCAATATTTCTCCTTCAGGTCTTGGTACATCTTTGTACTCCCGGGATGAATGGAGTATAGAGTATCGTGGGCTTCTTGAAGGATGAGAGTCTTCAACTCAGGTATGTTGGGTACGCATACTCGGTTTCCGAACCAGATGGTACCATGTTCGTCCTCGGAGAATCCGGGGGCTTTACCCTTCCTCATGTTTTGCTGGATCTCCAGGATGTCTGGGTCTTCCTTCTGCTTCTCTCGGATCTGGTCTATTAAGACAGGCCGAGACTCCAAGGCAGCGAGGTATTCTCGAGTGGTGATCCCTAGATTTAGCCTTTCCATCTCCTTATAAAGCAGAGGAGCCTGGTCTTGAATCATGATGGCATTGCAGTACCCTTTTCGACTAAGGGCGTCTGCCACCACGTTCGCTTTGCCCGGATGATAATGGATGCCCAAGTCGTAATCCTTGATCAGTTCCAACCATCTCCTTTGCCTGAGGTTCAGATCTGGTTGGGTGAATATATACTTGAGGCTCTTGTGGTCGGTGAAGACCTCACACCGATTTCCCACAAGGTAATGTCTCCATATATTCAAGGCATGAACCACGGCTGCTAGTTCCAGGTCGTGGGTTGGGTAGTTCAGCTCATGCGGTCTCAATTGCCGGGAGGCGTAGGATATCACCTTCCCTTCTTGCATTAAGATGCATCCCAATCCTTGACGAGAGGCATCACAGTAGACGTGGAAGTCTTTCCGGATGTCTAGCAGAGTCAGAATGGGGGCTGACACAAGCTTCTTCTTGAGGGTCTGGAAGCTTTCTTCGCAGTCGGGGGTCCAGTCAAACTTCACCTCTTTCTGCAGAAGTCTGGTCATAGGCTTGGCGATCTTGGAAAAATTCTCGATGAACCGGCGGTAGTATCCGGCCAATCCGAGGAAACTCCGGATCTCGGTCACGGTCGTGGGCTGCAGCCAGTTGGTTACCGCTTCTACGGTGGTTGGGTCCACTGCTATTCCTCCGGCAGATATAACATGACCGAGGAACTTCACCTCAGACGACCAAAATTCGCACTTGCTGTATTTGGCGTACAGTTGCTGCTCCCTTAGCTTTCCGAGGGTCAGACGGAGGTGAGTCTCGTGTTCTTCCTTGGTCTTGGAGTAAACGAGGATATCGTCGATGAATACCACGATAAACTTGTCCAAGAACTCCATGAATACATTGTTCATCATGTTCATGAAAAAGGCCAGGGCATTCGTGAGTCCGAACGACATCACAGTGTACTCGTAGAGTCCATAGCGGGAGGTGAAGGCAGTCTTGGGTATATCTTCCTCCCTGATCCTCAACTGGTGATAACCTGACCTGAGGTCAATCTTTGAAAACACCGATGATCCTTTCAGCTGATCGAACAGGTCGTCGATCCGAGGCAATGGGTATTTGTTCTTGATGGTTACGTCGTTCAAGGCTCTATAGTCCACGCACATCCTCTTGGTCTTGTCCTTCTTCATGGCAAAAATGACCGGTGCACCCCAAGGTGAGGTACTCGGTCGGATGTAACCTTTCTGCTCAAGGTCTTCGATGTTGCTCTTAACTTCGGCTAGTTCATTGGCGGCCATTCGGTATGGGCGCTTGGAGATTGGAGTGGTCCCCGGGACAAGCTCGATTCTGAATTCGATGTCCCGCTTGGGAGGCATTCCGGGCAGATCTTCGGGGAAAACATCTGCAAACTCCTTGACTATTGGCACTTCTTCAAGAGCTATAGAGCGAAGGGATGCTCCGAGTGGTTTGCGACTGGTCATCCGGAAGGTGACGGTTACGCCTTCAGGACTGGTCACCGTGACGGACTTGTTGGCACAGTCGATCACTCCCTTGTGCTTCATCAACCAATCCATACCTAATATAAGGTCGAGTCCGGTGCATTGGATGAGGACAGGCTCGGCCCGAAACAGCACTCCTTGGATGTCAAGTTGAACCTTAGGGCTGTAGAAACAGGCTGAGGTCCTATTGCCGGGGGTGGCAATCACCATGGGAATTGGTAGAGGGAGCACGTCCAGATTGTTTGTTTTTGCAAAATCTTCCGAGACAAAGGAGTGGGTTGCTCCAGAGTCAAATAATATGACGGCCGGTACGGAATTCATAGTAAACGTACCGAGTACGACTTCAGGAGCCTCCTGAGCTTCCTCCGCGCTGATGTGGTTGACGCGGGCGCGAACCGCCTGGTGGGGTGCTGCGCCTTGGTTCTGCTTGGGGTGAGGACACTGGTGCGAGTAGTGCCCTTCCTTGCGGCAGTTGAAGCAGACAACCGGCCTTCCTTGACGATCCCTCAAGATCGGGGCCTTGGCGGCCGGTGCCGGCTGAGCGGCCGGAGCTGGTGGAGCGGGGCGAGGATGCCCGGCGTTGGATCCACCGGCTGCATGAGGTGGCCTGTAGGCGGGCCGAGGATGGTAGGCGGGCGCTGGTGGCGGAGGGACGAAGCGGGGCCTCTGAGTGTTCGCCTGCTGGTGCTTGAAGGCGATCATCTTCCTCTTCTTGAGGTCCAGCTTGTTCTGCTCAGTCTCTTGGATGAGCGCTTTATTGACAAGCCGCTGGAAGTCGGCGAAGTCGGCGGCGACGAGCTGGATGGACAGCTCATCCTTAAGTCCCCTGAGGAACTTGGCTTGGCGGAGGGCGTCGGTGCGCACTTCCTCCGGTGCGTAGCGTGCGAGGCGGTTGAACTCATGGAGGTACTCTATGACAGTCCTGTTGCCCTGCTGCAGGTCGCGGAACTCCTGCTGTTTGACCGCGATGACACCGGCGGGGACGTGGGCGGCACGAAAGGCGATGGTGAACTCCGCCCAAGTCACCATGTGGCCCTTTGGCTGGGATGCATGGTAGTTGTCCCACCACTCGGCGGCGGGACCCTGGAGCTGATGAGTGGCGAAGGCCACTCGCTCACGGTCTGTGCAGGGGAGGAGGTCGAGCTTCTTCTCGATGGTGCGAAGCCAATCTCCGGCCTCCATCGGGTTGGTTGTGCTCGAGAAGATGGGCGGGCGCACGCGCAAGAACTCGGAGAGTTGCGGAGCGGCCGCGGGTGCTGGTGCGCGAGGGGCGGGCTCCCCGTTCTGCAGACGGTCCAACTGAGCCTGTTGGTGCTGCATTTGGGTGAGGAGGGCGGTGATCAGATGATTCTGATTCGCCATCATCTCCGCCAAGGTGGGGTGATTGGCGGAAGGCGACCCGGATTGGCGCGGGCCCGTCGCACCCCAGTTGGGCACAACGCCCTCAGGCGCATCTCGGCTCCCTCCTGCTCCGTTGTTGGAGCCGGTGTTCTGGTGGTCGGCCATCTTCTGAATATACAAAGCGATACAGCAAAGAATGACGAAACGATAATACAATCATACAAGATTCAAGCACATAATTATATATAGTGGCATAAAGTGTTTGTTACAATCAAGTTTTTATTCTACCCACAACACACTCGTCATGGGTAGCACCACATACAAAATAATGCTTTTTATTTAATTTCGCGTCTCCTAACGCCTACTCGCCACCGGAGGAGGTCTCCGTGCTCTCGGAACCACGAGTGCGCGGCTCCAGAGAGATGGTGGGCTCGAGAAAATTCTCGATGATGGAGTCGGAGACGAGGCCGGGGCGTGGTGTAGGGGCGCTGGTGGAAGGCCTGGCGGGAGAGGGTCGTGGCGGGATCCTCTTGGGGCGAGGGAGGGGCTCACGGATGGGCTTCTTCTTCCTAGGAAGAAGAGGAACCATCTCCGCTATATCCTTCTGCAGCTGTATGATCTTGCGCTGCAGCTCGCCGTTCTGTTGGATCAGGTTCTTCGTTTCTTCACGAAGAAATGCAACCGCCTCATGGTGCTCGTCGGCGTCGAGCACCGCCTCGGTGTGGAGATCATCCATGGCCTGTAGAAGACGCGACTGCCGGGCCATGACCGGATCACGCACGGAGTGAACTCCGAGGTAGATGCTACGGTGGGCTCTGGGAGTACGCTTCGGCACAAGCCGGAAGGATGAGTTCTGAAGACGATCGTCGTAGATCATCCTCAGCTCCATGAGGGCCTGGAGGGCGACTCGTTGGCACGCGACGTCGAAAGTCGGGCCTCCAAGTGCGGTGGTGTAGGGCGGCAGGTGTTCTCCGGAGCCATGGACGGTGAGGGAGACGTCACAAGGCCCGGCGAACTCGTCGGGGTAGACTCCTTGAAATTCGGGTTCGAAGAGGAACCCGAGAAAGGTGAGCATCATGCGGAGCTCCCGGACGAAGCCCTCGTAGTGGCGGCAGTAACTGTGGACTTGGTAGACTGGCATCTACAAAACAGCAAGTTGAATAAAAGTGAGGAGAGGAACAAAGTTTATGAAGTAGATTTTCAAGAAATAATTTTCTATGGCTAATGGCTAGGCGGGTCTGTTTGGCTTCCTACAGTCAAGTCGGCTCTGATACCATCTTGTAGCGCCCCGATTTAAACAAATCGAGACATTATTGAATTTCATAAGAAAAACAATAATACAAGAGGTTCATCATGCGACAATCGTATATACGACAATAACCATGGTACGCAGACCATATTTATTACATCAATGTTTTAATAAAACAGTAAAGTAAAATAATTCGAAAACGGCATGACGAACTTCTTCTTCAGGATCTTTCTTCTCGACTGGGTCGCTACTCCAGACCGTCTTCAAGATAAGCATCCTCTGTGGGGTCCAACGGGTATGAGTACAAAAAGTACTCAACAAGCCACCGCAAATGCAAATAATAATGCAGGATAATAAACAAGGAAGGGTAAAGGCTAACAATGCGGAATGAAGCAATTGCAGTTATGGCATTTAGTGTAATCATATTTTAATCATGCGGAAAGTAAACATGAACATCATCATCATCAACTAACTCGAGGAGTACGTTTTACCTCCTCGCACAACGGTCCTTACATGTCAATCCATCATGCACATTCATATTCAAAGTAAACTAACTGGGGGATGTCACGCAACCCCCCTTGACCGTGGGCTCGGCTTTTCGAAAAGATTTAAGACTCTGATCAGAGATGTATACTGTACC